>LOEQ01003713.1:131527-141722 GCA_001685075.1 Bramus lutescens | reverse complement strand
AGGAAAATGGGAGGAGGGGAGGAGGTGGGAAATTTTAATAATAATAAAGAAAATTTAAAAAAAAGATTTAGCATGTCTGAACTGGTGTCTCCATGGCAGCTCAGCTCTCTGACCCTACCTTCTCCCTCCCAGAATTCAGTTCAGTCTTCTCCACCTATCTAAATTCTGCCCTATCAGGCCAAGCAGTTTCTTTATTAATTAACCAATGAAAGCAACACATAAACAGAAGGACCTCTTACAAAATCAAACATAAATTCTTGAAGTGAAACCAACTTGGCACTGGCGAATGCTCTCCTTACTGTGCTATTTACTATCTCCTGCAAGAATTTATAAAATATTTGCTACTATTACCATATTTCTATAGTTTTCTTTCTCTGTTGTGTCTCTGGCTATGGTATCAGGCTAACAACTGATGGATTATGCACCATCCGTTTTAATTTTTAAATCAATTTGAAGACTTAATGTTAGTTTTTCACTAACTGTTAGAACTGGTAGTTAAATTTACCCAATCATCAACTTTTCTTTGTAGGAATTTTTATAACTGTTTTAAACTCATTGATTATTGTCATCTGTGTTAGTTGTTTACTTTATGGATTTTAGAAGGCCATGTGTGTGCAGGAATTAATCTACCTTCAGATTTTTTTTAGTGCTATAGAATATAATTTTTCAATATTCCCTAGTGATTCTCAACATTCTGTAAAAGACCTTTCAGGATCTACACCTTTTTGATTCTCATTTCATTCATTTGAGTCAAGATGCCTTTTTTCTTGTCAGTTTGCATGTGTTTGTCAGGCTTATGTATTGACTCAGAGATACTTCTTGATTGATTCCATACATTGTCCTCCTGGTCTCCATTTCATGTCTTTGTCAGGCTTATGTATTGACTCAGAGATACTTCTTGATTGATTCCATACATTGTCCTCCTGGTCTCCATTTCATGAATTTCAATGGTATTTTTTCCTTTGTGCCTAGCTTTTTCTCTTATTCTTATTTTATAAGACCTTGCGTTTCCTCATGATGTTAGCTATTTGAGACCTTTCTGGATATATTACAGTAGAAACACTTATAACTCTAAACTTTCTTCTCAGTTTGGTGTGTTCCAAATGTTCTGGGAAGTCGTACTCCCATTTTCATTTGATTCTAGGGACTTTATGTATCCTCTCCTTTTCTTCAATGACTCACTGGTCTTTCAGGAGTATATCATCCTATCTCCAAGCAGTGTTTTTGCTGGTTGTTTTCATTTTTATTCCATAGTCATCAGATAAAATAAATTATTTTGACTCTTTTGTGTTTACTTGCTATTTTTACTTTTATTTTTAATAATTGGAAAATTTCACGCAATTATTATTTTGATAATATTCACCCTTCCCCCAACTCCTCCCAGATCTATCCCTCTTCTCTACCTTCCCAACTTTATGTCTACTTCTTTCTGTTTTTAAACCCATCAAATCCAATACCCTAACATGTGGCATTCACTGACGTTCACTAGAATTTTACTCATGAGTAATTTTTTTGTTATTGTCATTGTTTCTTATATTTTAATATAATTAGTAGTCTCATACTCAATGTAAAGTATTTACAATTTCTGCATTTTCCTGATGGATTGTTGTATTTATTAAAATACTTTTCCTGTCCCTTCTGACTTTGGCTTCAAGCCAAATCTACCCTTTCTGTACATCAAATGTTAATTTTGAACATTCACCAGCAATATCCTCCTTTTAGTTTTTCTTCTTTGCATACTAGAAGACTTTGTTGGTCATCTGAACCCTTAAACTGTTTTAGATCCCCAGCTTACACTATTTGAAGTGACTGCTCTTTGATTTGGGTATATTTTCCAAATATTCTGGGGGTGTGGGAAGAAAACACATCCCTGGGAATCTGTCTTCACAATCTCAAGACATCCAACATATTAGCCACCTATTTGTAGACATGCAGCTCTGGGTATCAAGGATGCCACTTGAGTACCATGGCTGAAAAGGTTCATGGTAATCAGAGTAAGTTAAGGTCAGTTGATAAAATCTGTTCCCAGCAATAGAGGGCATGGTTATCATTCTTCATTCACTTCACTGCCTGAGATGAGCCATCACCTGCTTGTACTTTTTGGCTTTCCTGTGACTGTGACTGACTATCTCGCCCTCCATAGCTTCCTCCCTGGACTGTCTGTAGACCTTGGGGTGTGACAGAACAAATTTAGCCCTTGTATTATGAGTCTTTTGCATTTTAAGGTCCCTTGGCAGCTTAGTTTCAAACAACAGGCTCTCTTCTCAAGATGACATTTGGCCTCTGGTCTCCAAGTCTGATGTGGTTCTTCTTCACTGCAGACACATTTGTCAGGGGATTGCTCACTGGCTCACCAAAACCTGCAGCTGGGTTTGCAACTCCTTAGACTTAGGAACCCAGTCTGTTTTCAAGAGAGTGACAGCCTTTGGAGGAATCTTCCACTTCTTCCCCTCCCTACAGGAAACCACTGGACAGAGCTGGTTGGGCCTTTGGTTGCTAATTTTTCTTATTCTGATTATTCTCTTTCTCCCGGTCACAGAGGCAACTTCTATTCTGCCTGAAGTCTATATATTATTCCACAGTTAAAAATACAAAGTTTTGTTACACTTGCTAGTCTTGGATGCTAGCATATGCTACTTGTCTGAAATGAGCGACCTGTGTGATAAGCTTAGCTATGAAGACTGGCTTGGAGATGGTTTCAGCACTTTGTGATGGAGTAGAGAAAATTCTTGGCATCTGACTTTTCTCAATGAGGGATAAATAAGACCCCACTTCTTTCAAAGCATAGAGAAACCCAGTCAGTAGGGATTTAAATGTGTCTTATTGTTTTCAATCCTCGGTATATAAAGCCCTCGAATTGCCAATTTACCTTGCCTCACACTAGCTGATGTCCAATGTGTTTTACCGAGGGTTATTTCTACAGGGTGATGTGTCACCATGATCTACTGGATCTCAATTGTATGGATGAGTTGAAACGACTTGGGGGTTTCAAGCCACAAGGAGCGTCTTTTTTTTTTTTCCTGGAGAAAGTCTGCATCACAATATGGATGCAGGAATCTGAGTTAGCATCTGGGAGACTCCAACCAAAGCTAGGTCTGAGAGTTCCTGTTGTACTCTGCTGAAGATGGATGCACTGTGGACTTCACTGGCAGTTTCTGTCACTCCTGATTTACTAGTTAGCAAGGTCGTAATCTATACCCTGTGAATGCTTTCTCTGTTAACCACATTCTTTTTCTAACTGGAGCACCAGCCTTTGTAGATGCCAGCAATAGCTGTTGCTCATGCTAACGAGCTTATGGCTGCAGTGGTGTGATGAGGAGCTATGCCTCTCCCTATGTGGTCTTTGTAATGTATTTTTACCACACATTCTAGACTATCCATGCAGTTTCTCTTCTCATTGTCTTTCTCCTATCCTTTCAGCAGGGTTCAGCTAAGTGTTCACTACTCATTTAGTTGTAACTCTTTTCTATGATATGTAAACTCAGCTCTTTTTTATTTGAGTTGATAACATTTTTAATATTTCTTAATTTTAGGAGCAGACGTTCATATATCTGATGGTATGGATTTTGCTATCAAATTATGCTGTGTTCTCTAGTGAAAAGCACAACAAAGATACCCCTTGTTCGATTCAATCTTTTCCTTAACATGTGATCTTACGCAGAAGGAGATGCTTTCCCCTAAGAGGCCTTGAACCAGACCAGTGACACATTGCAGCGAGCGAACATTTGCTAATAAAGCTGATAGGATAAAAGGGTGTACGATATGATATGTAAAGTCCCCCAGTGTCACCAAGATGAATAAAGAGGTGTTGGAAAGGAAGGAAATAAGAAGAAACATAAAGGGTTTTTGTTGTTTTTGTATTGGTTTGTTTTAGTTTATTTTGCTTTGTTCTTGTTTTCGTTTGTTTGCTTGCTTACTATTTTGTTTTCCTTGGTGGCTGGTGTTGCAGGAGGGAACAGAGGATATGGGGGGACCGGAAGGTGAGTGGAATTGGGGTGCATGATATGAAACTCTTAAAGAATGAATAAAGAAGCTAAATTAAAAAACAATACTGGCCAGGTGGGGTGGTGTATGCCTTAATCCCAGCAGAGGCAGGTGGATCTCAGTGAGTTCAAGGTCTGCCTGGTCTACAAAGTGAGTGCAGGATAAACAGAGCTGCTGTACTGAGAATCCATGTCTTGAAAAACAAACAAACAAACAAATAAATAAATAAAACAAAAAATCCAAAACACTGAAACTTCTAGGAAGAAAACAAAACAGGGGATACTTTGCAAGACAATGAAGAAGAAAGGAACTTTCTGAAAGTTATAGAACATCAGTAGCACAGGAACTAGCTCCAAGTGCCAATGGATGGGTCTCCATGAAATAAAAGCACTTCCACACTATAAAAATAACCACCAGGAGAGCAAAGAGCTCACAGGATGGAAAAACAAAACAAAACTAAAACATCCTTACCAACTACACATCACACACATGGATGATAGCCAGAATATAAAAGAACTGCAGAGGCTAAATACCAAGGAAATAACATTACTTCTTAACAAAAGAGCTAATAAATTGAACAGAGATCAACATACACATACACAAACATGTGCACATACGTACACACACACACACAAATGGCAAGTGCTTAATAAAAAAAATTGTTCAACATCTTTACTCACCAGGGAAATGCAAAATAAAACTATTTTGAGATACCACCTCACCCCATTCAGAATGACTATCATCTCTTTAACTTTCTCTTCCAATTTTTTTGTTTGTTTTGTCTGTTTTGGTTTTCTCTTATAACTTTTACTTAGATGTCTGTTTATTTTCTTATGAGAGACAGAAGGGATGGGAGGGGCAGTGGAGAGGATTTCAGAGGAGTTGGAGGAGGGGAAACCATAAACAGAACATATTGTATGAAATTTTTTTAATAAAAGAAAAAATAGAAAGAAAAAGGAAATCTGCCAACACATGTGAGTGAAGAAAGTGGGCGAAAAAAAGGCTCATCGTGTTAAGTGAAATAAGCCAGCAACGACAAGCATAACATTTTTTCTCTCATATGTAGGATATAGTGGGAAAGAGCAAATAATTAAAGAGGGGATTTTTGTGATGCAGAAAGAGGAAGCAGAAATGAGGAAGAGGGGATTTTAAGATAATAAGATAACAAAAGATCCATAAGCATCAAATGTATAAATAGAATTACCAAAGTGAAATGCCTTGCACTGTATGATTTGTACACACTGTAAAACAATATGGGAAAACAGAAATATCCATCATTGCAGCTTTTACAAGATTAAGACAAAAATCATGGTGAAATTTCCACTTAGTTTCATGTAATATTAATTAACTATCTTACAGAGAGCCTTTTTGGCTAATACGTAGTAGTTCTCTGTCAATGCGTGTTGAACTTTTGGGCTACAGTTGAATTTCTTTCCTTTTTTCTTAATTAACATATAATTATGTTTATTTCCTGACTCTTCTATCCCATACCTCCCCTTGATCATGTTTCCTCCCAGCTACTCCCTTTCAAATTCATGGCACTATTGTCATATGTTTAATAAGTTACATAACTAAACAAGTGTAACAAGGATTCTGGAGGTGGTTAGGGGACAGTTAGGGCAAAAAGATAATTGTATATCTATTCACTTTTTAGTACATTGTGATATTGAGTTTATTTTCAATTGTTGTGAGTTCAGAAGCTTTTTTCTATCGAGAAAATTTTCATAATCCTCACATTCAGATAAATGACTTCATGTGTGGTCACAACCCATGGTCCAAAAAGTTTGATGCAAATTGCCAGTCTAGGAGAATTATGGTAAAATACATAAATGGAAAAATGGGAAAGAGACTGGTTTGTTGAAGGAAATATCATAATAGTTAGGTGTGTTTCATAACCTTGTGGTTGTACAGACTTGTAAGTTAACACATAAAATCCTGGAGAGACTCAGAGAGTTGCCATACTCTGCCCAGTCCTAATAAGTGTAGCCCTTTTTACTTGCATAGGTATTCTATTGAGTAGTAAGTTATACAGTTAGCCTAACTGTTATTCAATTTCAAGTTGATGCCAAGTCTGAGATAAAGTGCAACGGGGGTGAATAGTTTCCTTCAGGATACACATTCAGGACACACAAGCAACTCAATTTGCTGATTATCTGATTATATGTACAGATTGCCCTTCCTCTTTTCATAGAGACAAAGTAGGATTGTAGATAAATTCTTGATTTCTTCTTCCCAGAGACTTGAAAAGACCTTTTGACTTTTATTTTAACATATAGTTAAGTTTAAGAATGGAGAACAGAAATCAGACTGAAAATGCAAGCTCGGATAGTTCATTTAGCCATGTAGACAGCGGCTACAAACAAGCGTCTAAGAAAAACTTTAACTAACACTGTCTTAACTCTGAAATACAACATCTGTGTTGTAGCTAAAGGAAAAGCTTATCCCTCCCTGGGCTTGAGAAGTCTCCACTGCCTTGACACTCTTTAAACTTCATTTGAACCTAAGCTATTTAAAGTGTATATATAAAAAGAAGTGACGGGCTCTCACCTGGTAACTGTCAGACTCAACCAATGAGCCTGGTGCACTTTGGGTCCAGCAAAATACAGAACACAGACAGCAACTTATTTCAGTTTGATTGATATCGCTATGTCCTCAACACTTTCTTTTTCTCATGTATTTTATACATTTCATCTGCTTAGAAATCTTTCTCAGTGGAGTGATATATAAAACAGATACAGATGCAGAGTCTGAAGGTTTCATATGGCCTACATCCAGATGAGGACAAAATCCAACATCTGGATGGAGTTGAATTTTGATCCAGATTCTGTAATTGCCTTACACTATCACTCCCAGAAAACCCCCATTTCCTCTGGGATACCAAATACTCTTCAGAATGGAAACTGTCCTGACAAATTTCATATGGGTTGAATAGAAAATGGGAAACCACAACTTAAAACAATTTGGGAAACCTTACAAAGGGAAAACTATTGCTAAGTGTAGGCCAAGAAACATAATTTTTCATTAGAAATACCACTGATAGGATATTCACGTAAATGGACATTATATTTACTCTGGTTCAGATAATTACAAAACATATCCTTGGAGAATCAGATGAAGTAAGATACTCTTCCCAGAAAATTCTTTTCTTTTAACTTGCTTAGCCATCTCATCGTCCTTTAGGTTTTTTTTTATTGATTTTATTGAGCTCTACATTTTCTCTTCTTCTTTTCCTGCCTCTCCCCTCCCCTTCAACCCTCTCCCATGGTCCCCATGCTCCCAGTTTACTCAGGAGTCCCATGAAATTCTTAGTTATTATTCCTGTCTCTAGGACTTAGCTAAATTATTTGGTCCAGCTTAGAAATTGGTGATGTCCCATGACTAAAAGTACTAAAAGTTGCTCAGTCTCATAATAAAATTCATACATTATGATTTTTCAAAACCAGATGAAGATACTTTAGATGAGCTATTTGCTCAAATGCAGACATTTTTAACCCTTCATCATACAGTTTGTCTCATTTAGTAACTCTATATAGCTAGTAGTACATTATATTTTGATAGTATTCATTCTTTTCTCCAAAAGCCTTCCAGTTTCACTTCTTTCCATATTTACCCCATTCTGCATCCTCATTTCTTTAAAAAAAAACCATTGAGTACAATTTATGGTGCCCAAATACTTTTGAAAATGAAATTTGTCATGGAACTTGGTTGACCTGCAGGAGCCACATCGCCAAAGAAAACTGATTCTCTTCCGTGCATCTACTAATTAGTAATCATAGAAATGCCCTTACCTAGGAATGGGACTTCATGTTCACCTCCTCTCATTTTGCTTGGGTTTATCTGGCTTAAGTTTCCAGAGATCTTCTGTGGGTTGTCACACCATTGTAGTTGATACATGCGAATGTCCTGTTGTGGTTAGAAAGCACATTTGCTTTGGGTCATTCATTACCTTTAGCCCATATTCTTTAGTCATCATTAAGCCCTCTGAGAGATAAAGTACAATTTATTTTTTATACTAGTTCTTTTAGAGTTTATGTCTGAGATGATAAAATATATTTAATTTTTTTCTTAGCTCTTGTTTTCTTTCTACACAAAAGTAATAACTGCATCTCTGTATTAAAAAGTTTCTCTTTGTTTCAGTAGTTTATTTATTTTTATTTTGTGTGTATTGGTATTTTTGCCTGCATGTATGTCTGTTTGAGGGTGTTGGGTACTTGAGTTACAGACATTTTTGAGCCACTTTGTGGGTGTGGGAAATTGAACCTTGGTCTTCTGGAAGAGCGGCCAGTGTCCTTAACTGCTAAGTCATCGCTTCTGTCCCCTTTAAATGTCTCTTAAAAGTCATCATTTAATACATCCCAATCTAGCATTTAGTTTGCATGTTTAATAGCAATGTTATCTAAAGTAAGAACTGTTTCATTTTCCCACTTCCAATCTTTAATTTCTTTTAATTTTGTTTGATTTGTCTTCTGCATATGAGTGGGGTGTGTGTGTNTATATATCCTGGTGCCCACAGAACGAATAATTGATTAAGATCCCTTAGCGACAGTTGTGAGCTACTATGTCTGTATTGGGAACTGAAATTGTGTCCTCTGGAAGAGCAACAAATATTCTTAACTGCTAAACCATCTTTCTTGTCCTTCTATACTTATATTTTAAGACTTTTAAAAATAAACTTCTTTATATGTAGGTACAGGAAACTCAATAAAGCTCATCCACATCAAACATAAAGAAACTAACACTAAATAAGTTATAATAAACTGATGAAGTTATTATACAAAGCAAAAAATTAAGACCAGTCATAGAAAAGAAGCAGATAGCACAGAAGAAAAAGACAGCCCATTATTCTCATTGAATAATATAGAAACTAAAAACCAATGGGGGAAGAATGTATGTGTTATGGATGAACTTTTAAAATACAACTGAGATTCTTTATTTTAAATTGAAAAATATGGTGTTTTAGATAAGAAAGTAAAGACGTTTCTGGGCACATATTTGTTAGGGGAATATATCACTAGAAGATTGTTTTTACAGGAAGAACTAAAGTTACAAATTACTTTTATTATGTTGAAATATGTACCTTGTATTCCTATTCTAAGAATTTCATTACAAAGTGATGTTGGATTTTATCAAACAATTTTCTACATCTAATGAGATGATTTTTTTGGACCAGTATAGGTTCAAGCCAGATGGAGTACCAGCACACATTAGGGAAAGTTAGGACACCTATAAGCAGAGACAGAGACAGAGACAGAGAGACCCAGAGAGACAGAGAGGTATGGGTTTTGTCTTATGGCTTGTTATATGATGGATTTAGTTAATGATTTGCATATGTGAAACAGTACCTGCATCCCTGGGATGAAGCCAACTTGATCATGGTGGGTATCTTGTGATATGTTCTTGGACTGAGTTTGTAAATACTTTATTAATAATTTTTCATTTATTTACGTAAAAGTTGCTGGTGTATAATTTTCTGTTTGTTGATGGATCATTGCATAATTTGAGTATTAGGGTAATAGCTCCTCTTTCAAAAAAATTAGGAAATATTCCTTCTGTTTCTGTTGTGCAGAAAAATTTTAGGAGCATTTGTATTCATGCTCCTACCTTTGTAGATCTTCTTCTTGTAGTTGCTGAGAATTAACAAAGACCAACTAATGGACAATGTGGAGAAGCTGAGAAACTCTGGAGCATTCAGTGTTAAAAAATATGTCACCCTAAGACTTTTTTCCTTAAAGCTTAAGGGGCTCTCCAGAAGAGAAGATGGGAAAGCACCAGGGGGACTCTAAGGAAACAGTGTCTTTCAGGCACAAGAAGACGGATGCCCACATAAACTCACGAGTATTGGCATCACGTGCAAAACCTGTACAAGCCAGAGGGAGTTCTGACCAAGAAAGGAGGAAGTAGACACAAAGGCTCTTCCCTAATCAAAAACCTTATTTGCAATTAATATCTTTAAGCAATAGGAAAAATCAGTTTTCTCTGATGTATTGTCACTGTGTATATCAACTAAACTTCAGGGAAGGACCCATGGCCAGGAATAGTTGGCAAAAACAAAAATGAATTCCCTTTTGATTGGTGCTTTTTAAATTAATTAATTCATTAATTTTGTTGTGTGTGCTTTTTGTTTTGGCATTTTTTTCTTTTTTTCATTTTCTTTATAATTATTAAAAATTTCCACCTCCTCCCCTCCTCCCATTTTCCTCCCCCTCCCCCA
>LOEQ01003713.1:112811-128367 GCA_001685075.1 Bramus lutescens | reverse complement strand
GCGGCGGGTGACACGTGGGCAGACACATTGTATGGAATAGAATTGGATTTATTATTTAAAGAAGGGGATGAGGTAGAGGGAAGAAAAGAAGAGAGGGCACGCGTGCAGAGAGAGAGAGAGAAGGTTAAGAGAGAGTGAGAGAGAGCGAGGGAGAGAGAAGGTTAAGAGAGAGAGAGCAAGAGAGTTAAGATGGCAGGGAGGCAGACAGGGTCCTTGGCAGTGGGCGTGGCTTTCCTCTTAAAGAGATGAATACCATAACAACGAGGACTAATTTGTCAATTGTTGGTCTTAATTTCTAAGAAATTGGAGTCCTATTCAAATATTGCATTTCTATACCTGCATCATAAAGGTACCACCTGTATTCACTTTTACCAGTTTCAGATTGTACATTGAGGTCTTTGATGTATTTTGTGCATGGTATTAGACATAGTTCTAATTTCATTTTTCTAAGTGTGGACATACCACTATTTCAGTACCATTTGTTGTTTTTGTTCAGAATTTCCATAAATATCTGGATTCTTTTGTGGTTCCACATGGAATTTAGGATGATTTTTGAGTTCTATTTCTGCAAATAACGTTGCGGTGACTTGAATGGTTATGCCTCACAAAGCCTCATATGTTTAAATGTTTAGTCACCACAGAGTGGAACTATTTGAAAATTAGAAGGATTTCGAGGTATTATCTTGTTGGAATAGATGTGGCCTTCTTGGCAGAGGTGTGTAACTGGAGAATGGGCTTGGAGGTTTCAAAATTGCTGAGCCCAGTCNCTCTCTCTCTCTCTGCCTGCGGATTAGGTGTAACTATGGGCTAGTTCTTGAGTATCACAGAGGCTGACATGCTCTCACCAAAATGATAATGGACTAACCCTCTAAAATTAAACAAACTCTTATTTAAATTCTTTCTTGGTCATAATGTCTCTTTACAGTACTAAAACAGTAACTATAACAAGTGTTATTGGAATTTTGATTGAGGTTGCACTGGATCTGCAGAATGCTTTTTGTTAAACGGTCATTTTTACGAAAATGATTCTATAATCCACTAAATTCTGTCTTTACATTTTTTTAGTGTCATTATCAGAGACCATTACTGAACTGGCCAAAATGCAGAGAATAACTGTGTGTAGAGTGCCCAGCCCCAACTGATATATTTAAACACAACATGTACACTTAAGGTCAGAGGATATAATGTAAGAAAGTATGGAAAGATTATAAGAAACTAAGAACCAAGACCAATAATGTGCTTTGCAATGTTGTTTTCTATATATGAGAGGGAATCTATACAAGGAAATCTCAAAAATATGATTTCCTAAACAACACTTAAGAAATGATACAACTAATTGAAATAACAGATTGGATGGAAAATCCACACAGAGATTTACATCTTGAAGAACTCCAGGAAATTGATAACTTCTTGGAGAGGGAAAACCAGACTATTCCAGGAAGGAGCTCCTAACAGGTTATCATATCAAAAGAGGCCAGCTATAAATATATACATATAAATATACACCCATTTACATATATGTCAACAACTGTAAAGAATAAGACATTGTGGATTTGAGGAGGGGGACAGTCACTGAGTAAAGTGGAGGGAAGAGAGGAAGGAGAATGATGTAAACACAACTTTTATATACCAAATGCTAAAAATAAAACAGAAAATACATTTCAGTAGGCACCAGAACAAAAGAAGAATCTTTAAATATGTTGTGAGAGTGGAGATACAAAAGTGTACTGCTTCAGGTTGATTTATATTAAATATTTAATTCTAGACTGAGCTATCTTAAATAATGATTTCTAACAAATAAATATTCAAAGAAGAAATAAAGTTCTATATAACTTTTGTATAGAAAGGAAACAAAACTTATGAAAGCATTGAAATTCATTTTATTTTCTCAGATTTGAATGCTGAAAAAGAAATTATAATAAACAAAAAAACCAAATAAATGCATGCATGCAAGTTCCCTCAGGCATATAGACAAGATTTCTTTAAGCATTATGTAATAGAGAGATGCATCCAAATGTGGTTTATTTCTTGATCTAAGCCAGACTTTTAACATGTGAGCATTAATTAACACATCACCAACTCCTGAGTGAAAAACATTCCTTGGCACACTCTTTTGTTATCACATCCTCCCTTCTTCAGGAGCTGGAGCCATGCGTATAGACTAAGTGTTTTTGTATTTTGTTAATCATACTTGCCTGCTAATATTGCTCTATTTGTATCTAAAATCACAGACAGAATAATTGTTGACAATATTTGTGGCCTTGTTTGTTCAAAGAAGAGATAGTATTACTATATTACTTAGGTTCTTACCTATCTGCCTGTTATACCTTCTTGTTACTGTTTTATTTTTTTTTTAAACCCTGGAAGAGGGTTAGGGTTAAGTTAATAAGGTTGGGTTAGGTTTAGTTTAGAAGGTTGCTGTTAGGGTTAGTGTGGCCTACTGCTACAGTAACAATGTCCCAGTAGCACTGCAAAGCAAAATTTTAGAAACCATCATATGAGTGAACATCTTGTTTATATATATTAGATTTTGCTTTACTGGACCCGAAATGATCTGCGACTTGGTTTCAGTTCAACACCATGACTCTTGGCATCATGCTCTGTTGCTATTCAGTTTCTTGTACTGTGATCAGTTCCATCCATGCCTTGACTTCCCTAAAGTTCACAGAAAATTATCTCTGTATGTGACATTTTTATATCATGTCCTGAAATGAATTTTAAAATTCTGTTATGTGTGGACTCCCATTAACTCTTTCATTCTACAGTAGCACAACTTCCTGTGAAAATGCTACTCGTGATGATAAATTAGTTTAATTGAGTTAGAAGGTGCATTCTGACCTCCCGGCGAGAAAGTAGCAGCTAATGTACTAGGTTGTGGAAGACCAGTGGGACAATACGGCAGTTGTCTCATAAAGGGCATGTGCTTGTGTGGATTTGATGTGTATGCTGAGGTTTTGGTAGGTAGATATTTGGAGCACTTCACAGGTCTTTGCTTCAGGATTCTAATTCACCCTCTAGATTCCCAAATTAACTCCAGACTAGGCAGCAGATCATTTTACTTTCCCACAATTGTCTCCTCATTCCCCTCCCTGCTTAGACTTGCCCACAGCACTCAGCACTCTCCACCACTTTCCCTTCTCAGAACTTTTGCATGTGAATTACTCTTTCTACTGCTGAACTAACCTACATTCTTAGTCTCTGCATACATTTCCCCACTTTTTTTTTTTTTAGGGATTGTTGTTTCTCCATTCTCCAGGGATGTAGTAGAGAGTCAGTATCCCTCCACTCACTCTGTTGATGAGTTAGTTGACTCACAACATTCAGCATAATGAACATGGCCTAGAAATTTGAATCTTGAGCAAATGGATGGAATAATAGGGAAAAATTGAAGCATTTTTGAAAACTCTTTGTTCCTGTTCTTTTCAAGACCTCTTTATGATTTTATTTTGTGAGCTATTCATAATCCTTTCAATAAACATTTTAAAGTGTGAACCAAATATTCCTTATTATCTATTCAAAAGAAGAAATTGTAACTGACAATAAGATAGCTATCAACCATTTGTCTAAAGTATATAGTTATTGAGAAATGTGAATGATGTTTGGACCTGGTTAATAAATACACTTTTTTCTTTTCTATGGAATTGAGTTTGCATACCATGAAACTGAATTCAGAAGTTGCTAATTGTTTTATCATCTGTAATCATTTGAAATGATGCATTTAGCTCTAGGATATCAGATGCATGTTGTGGGATGTTTGTACATGGTGTGAAGGTATATTGCTGTGATTGGTGAAATAAAATGCAGAACAGCCAATAGCTAGGCCAGAGGTTTAGGTGGGATTTCTGGAGAGAGAAAAGAGGAGGAAGGGGAATCTAGGCACATAGGAGATACAAGATGGAAGAAAGGTAATGCATTGTGATAGAACATAGGTTAATGTAAATGGGTTAATTTAACTTATAAGAGCTAGTTAGGAACAAGCCTAAGCCATAAGTTAAGCTTTCATAATTAATAAGAAGTCTCCATGTCATTATGGGGAGCTGGCTGGTAAGATGGAAAAAGGCTTTTTATATATACATGCTTCTGTAACCCATATCCATGGACAAATAGTAAGGAAATAAAACATAATGTAGAGTAATTTTTTATATAATTAGATAATTTAAAGCAAAATAATGGCAAAGTCTTACTTTAGTAAATAATAGAAGGGACTAACAGTGTTACAGACCTTTCTATGTTCTGAGCCATGGGTCTGCAGTTAATGAAAATAAATTCCATATTTCTCATGAAGTTGCTGAATTACTGTGTTGAAGAAAAGCTTTTGGACTTCTTTCACAATGGCCCACTACTCCAGAGCATATTTAATATAAGAATAGACTTTAATAATGGAATAAAAATACTTGAATAGTATAAACGGTGATTACAGTACTCTAATTCGAGCAGCAGTGGTGCACAACTTTAATCTCAGCACTCAAGAGGCAGAGGCAATCTGATCTCTGTGAGTTCAGGGCCAGCCTAGTCTATAGAGAGCAGGTTCCAGAACAGGTGCCAAAGCTACACAGAAAAACCCTGTCTTGAAAAACAAAAACAAAACAAAACAAAAAACAAAAAACTCTGAAAGAATTCAAGCAAATTTTTCAAATCTAACTTTTATAAAAAGTCTAAATAACCTCCATCCCTGTTACCCTGTAACTACCACTCCAATTTAATCTGCCTAGCACTTGGAATCACAGTGGAAAATTAATGTGAGGAAACATGGAGAGGAAGAAAAATATAGAATCTTTTTATTTATACCATCTACATCCAAATGTTTTGGCTTTGGGACTGTCCTATGGCTGCATAAGGAAAAGCCTAAGTAGAGGGTTTTCTAGAAATCTCTATAAGTCTGGACCAGTTTGACAGGGTTGCCATAGCAAACTACCACAAAGCAGATGAAAGTAGACATTCACAGCTCTGTTTTCATGACTATCCGTCTCTGGAAGACCAAGGTAAATAGTGTATGCTTCATTTCTTCCAAGCCTCTTACCTTGACTGGTTGATGACAGACAGCCTTCACACTCTCTCCTCATGGAGTCTGTGCCCCAATTTTCCTTTCTAAGTAAGTAAATGAGGAGTCTAGCCAGATTGGATTAAGATTCACTCAATGGCCTCATTTTGCCTTAATTGTCTCTTGTCTCATTAAAAAACCCTAATACCAAATACAGTCAGAATGTGTTTGGTTGGGGGTTAAAACTTCCTTGTGGATTTTAGGTAACATAATTTAGTTATTACAAAAACTTAAAGTTATTTCACAATAGAAATGGTTTTAAAATATAGATATTATATATGATATTGGATAGTGAGATTGTTTCAGAAATAAAAAAAAAATTCCATGGGTAGTTTTGTTGGTGAGTATATTGGCCCATGTCTGAATTTTCAGTCCCAACAGAGGCTATAGCATATCAGTAAATGGTTTGTTGAATTGATTAAAGCCAACATTCATCCAGCATTATCCCAAATGAATTTAGGGAGCAAAAAATGGCTCTTGGCACAGACTACTAAAAATATTTAAAATTTCAAAGAAAGAATAATGTTTGCCACTTTTGTCCATCAACTACAAACCGGGTTAAACAAAACTTCTGTTGTTTTGTCTCAACAATAGACAATGGAGAAAAATTAAGAGCAGTTTCAGAATGTTTTGTTTTGTTCTTCTTTTGGTTTTTTGAGACAGAGTTTCTCTGTATAACAGCCCTTACTGTCCCGGAACTAGCTCTTGTAGACCAGGCTGGCCTCGAACTCACAGAGATGTGCCTTCTTTTGCCTCACTGTTATAGAAACCTAATGAAGACACTCAGTGTATCTTTAATTTGCATTTCTGCTGAATTTTAACTCTCTTGTAAATTGAAATCCTTCTTAGTAATGGTCTGCTCATGTCCTTAGATCATTATTAGACTTGATTATTGCAAGAACTCTTTTGAATGATGATGATGATGATGATGATGATAATTTACATACTGACTCCAGTTTTCCCTCCCTCCCCTCATCCCAGCCCCTCAACACACACCTTCCCTCTACCCTCCCATCCAGTCTCCTTTCTCCCTATTCAGAAAAAGTAGGCCTTCCATGGATGTCAACCAAACATATCAAGTTGCAGTAAGATTAAGCACCTCCCCACAAATTAAGGCTGGAGAAGACAACCTAGCATGAAGACTCGGGTCTCAATAGCCAACAAAAGAGTCAAAGATAGGCTGTGATCCTACTGTTAGGAGTCCCGCAAAAAGACCAAGCTGCATAACTGTAACTTATATGCAGAGCTCCAAGGTCAGTCCCGTATAGGCGCCATCATTTTCTATTCAGTCTCTGAGTCCCCATGAGCTGAGGTTAGATGATTCTCTGGTTTGTTTGTTTGTTTGCTTGCTTGCTTGTTTGTTTTGATATCCTTTGGACTCTCTGGCTCCTACATCCCTTTATCTCCTTCTTCCCCAGGGTTCCCTGAGCTCCTCCTAATGTTTGTCTGTGGGCGTCTGCATTCCATTACTTGCTGGATAAAGACTGTCTGATGACGATTGGACTAGACACCAATCTAGGAGTATAGCAGAATATCGTTAAGCATCATTACATTGACTTTTTTCTCATTGATTTCATCAAGCAATTTTATTCATTTCCTCCTTAAAGACCTCTGTCATCTTCATTAAGTTGGTTTTAAGATTGTTTTCTTGTGCATCAGCTGCATTGGAGTATTCAGGGCTTGAATAGTGGGATGTCTGAGTTCTAGTGGTGACAGATTGCCCTGGCTATTGTTGATTTTGTTCTTACACTGACATTAAAGTATCTGGATTTGGAGTGATTATAGGTTTGCCTTTGTTGAATGGTTTCTTTCTTGGTTTCTGTTTCCTCTCTGGTCTTCTGGCTGTCATGGCCTGTGGTTGAGTAGAGAGGGTCTCTGCTTGAGTTGAGGCTGGACTTCTGAAGTCCTGGATGGTCTCTGGTCCTGCAAAGTCACTCAAGTTTTGGGCTGGAGTTCTGGCTGTGTAAGTCATCTCTGTACTGGCAATGGGTCTTCTGTGGTCTAAGATGCTGGCCTGGCTTCTGGTTGGGTAGAAGGCTTTTGCTCGGTTTTCAGAGAGCTGGCCTGGTCTCTGTGGTTCAAAATGTTGGTCTAGCCTCTGGTAGAGTAAGAAGCTTCTGCCAATGGTTTGGGTAAGGATATGATGTCAAGGAGAGGACAGGAGGTTGTGGTTATGCTGAGTGAGTGTGGATAGTGTTGCAGGGTGGTCTTATCTGGCATTGAGGGCACTGGCCTGGCCTCTGGTAGGCCTGGATATGATGGCTGTCAAATTTAGTCTGAATTTGGTCTTTTGCAAAATATAAAATGATGAAGTATCTCTTTTCCCAACTTGTAGCTTCTCTTTTCAATTTTCTTTTTATACTTTATCTGCAGCAAGGGGATGACAATGTTTTTTGCTTTCTTTCAAGTGGTTTATGACTTGACACATCACATTTAATATCCCACTCATGTGTGGCTGCCAATGATCTAAAACAATAGGCAATGCCTATGATCTAAAACAATAGGCTAGCCACTCTCACTGTTTTAATATGGATGGTTGAAGACAAAGTTGTAATGGCTAAACAGGTACAATATTATGCGACAAGTTAGAAAGAGACATGTCTAGATGATTTACGAATAGAATGCAAATGGAAGGTAGGATTTTATGACTAAGCATAGGGACAACATGAATATACCAGTAAAGCTAAAATGTAAGAAGTTTCTATAAAAATGATGGAGCTAAAGCATTGTCCCCACTTCCTGTAAAGTCTCAGCCAACCAGCCAGGGCAACATTCCCACACAAACCTGTGATCTATGGAAAGGTTGCTGAGACTGGGGTCTGTAGTGAGTAATGCAGGACAAGAAAGACAAGACCCAGCAAGAATGAGAAAGGCATATCCCTGAGAAGTCTGCAAGTATGAGGCTATACTATGTACTCCTTTACAAAAGCAAGGAAAGTAGAGAGCTAAGAAGCCCTCTTAGTCAGGAAAATTAAGGTAACCCAAAATCATGCTTAGAAAAAATAGTTTTATTTTACAAAAACAATATGAGGAAGATGGTAGGGACCTTTTGACAAACCTACAGACACTACCATATATAATTATAGCACGCTATTTCAAATGGTCTAAAGTAGAACTAGAAAATAAATAGAAGCCATGAGAGAACAACATAGTTAGTGCTATAGAAACACAAATGACTCTAGTAATCAAGAAGGAGAGGGAGGGGGACACGGAGTACAAATTTAGCTTTGACTACACAATAAGACACTGTCTCAAATCCTGCCTCTCATCTGTGAGAAAGTGAGTAACATAAAGAGTTACCAGGAAATACTTATCTATAATTCCTAAAGTTTTATTTAAAGGAAAATGTTTAAGAAATCAATGAAGGTAAAAGAAAAGTGTAAGAGGGAATTATACGATATGTAAGTCTTTGGAATGGATAAAACGTGAATGGGAAACTATTAAATAAAAAAGAAGTAGTATCACACGTAAAATTAGGAAAAAAGAACAAATCCAGAAAATTTCAATGGCCTAACATATATGTAATCATAGTTACTAAACAAGAATAGCTAGAGGAAATGCATATAAATAATAAAAGCTTAAGAAATTAAAATTCTTGAGAATGAAGAATAATTAGAACCTATATTGAGCTTAGTAAAACTTGCCAATATGTCTTAAATTTTTTTCTTAAGTAACAGAAAAGACAAGTTACACAAAAAGAAAGAATTCATATCATCAAATCTTTAAAATGGAAATCTTTTATTTCAAGAGAAAAATCCATAATGTGTATAATACATACATTATATATAATGAAATGATACAAAAATCTAGAATATCTTATTTGTCTGTATTTATTTTCAGCATTAAAGCATGCTTATTAAATGAATATTTTTTTCAAATGGTTATTTCAAGGAACATGAGAGTTTCTGGAGTTCCAGAAAATATGATATAGATTATTTAAATAGTTGGGAAGATAGATACAAATTAAAATTTCTAAGTGTAAAATCTGACTGACTGTATCAGGGTATGTAAATGTATATATGAGTGTGTGTGTATGAGTGTGTATATGAGTGTGTGTATGTGTATGAGTGTGTATATGAGTGTGTGTATGTGTATGAGTGTGTGTGTGTATCTTCAAAAACAATGGAGTATGATTAGAAAGGAGGAATTGCTCTTAAAACCTACCATTTTAAATTATAAGGTGAGATGCCCTAGCAGGTTCTATAGATTCAATTTATTTTCATTTAAAATATTTTAACTTTTATATTATTCATAGATTTATGGTCCTGAATGTATGTATATGTATCATATGCATGCAGGTGCCTGTAGAAGTCGTAAGATTTGTTGGGTCTCATGGAACAGGAGTTTCAGACAGTTGCAAATTACTCATGGTCTAGGAACCAAACATGGGTCCTCAGCAAAAGCAGCAAGTGCTGTTAACTAGTGAAGTGTCATCATTAAACGCTAAAGCTCATTTTAAAGTGGAAAAACACCATACTAGGAACTATGGGTATTATAATTAAGATCCCAGGGGAAAGTGATGAGAAAAACTACAGAAAACATAAGTGAAATTACATGAAAAGATATCGTAATATGATTAATTATAGAGTCTAGAATTTGGTCAAGACTTTAAATACAGCAGCCGAGTTAGAGAAAACAAAGACAACTGTCTCCAACAATGCATGGGTCACATGTTTTCAACGAAGAAATCCCAAAGAGAGCGAGCCAGGACTTGCGGTTGAGAGAATGCTTAGAGCTGTCAACCGGGTGTACTAATCTAGATTCAAGCTCAAACAAGATGTAAGCAGAGGCTAGAATATCTTTGACATTTTTGAGGCAACTGGAAATATGAACTGTCTTTGCCATTGGCTTGCTAAGATATTATTAAATTTGTAGATGTTGTCATTGATAATGCAACTGTGTTAAACAGAGAGCTCCAGTATTTTAGAGATATCTAGCAATTTTGATCAAGAAAATTATACAATGGTGAGTCTTTGATTTCAAAAATAGAGGATGTTGAAAGTGACTGGGGATTAGGATGAGAAGAATTTAGCTATGAGTTGATAATGGATACTTAGTGATATATCAGTTTAATTTTATTAATCTGTTTACCTTTAACTGTGATGTGCTCTGCTATAGTCAAATATTAATGATTGTGTTACTGTGTTAATGATGGCGATTAACACAGTAATGATAGTGATTTGGGCGACAGCAGAGGTCACAAAAATCATAAGAAGTGACATATTTTTTTTCTGTTTCTCCTAGGTTTACTTCTAGGCAATTCCATTTTTAAAAAACAGCTTGAGTATTTCTAGGCATGGAGGCACGTGGAGTATATCCTAGTACTCCAGAGGGAGAGCCAGACCAATCTCTGTGTAAGAGGCCAGCCTGGTCTATGTAGTGAAATCCAGGAGCCAGAGCTATACAAAAAGACACTGTCTCAAAAACAAAAACAAACAAGCACAAAAAGGTTATAGATTTATTTGTTTACATGTGTGGACCATTCTACAAGTGCAGAGCTTAGGGGGACACCTTGTGGAAGTTGATTTCCTTCCTTTCATGCAGGTTCCAGGGGTCAAATTCAGGTTTTATACTATTTTTTACCCACTGAGCATCTTGTTGGTCTTCCTTGTTTGTTTCCTTCTTTCTTTCTCTGGACAATTATTACTTTTTGTTTGTTTGCTTTTATTGAAAATAGATTCTCTTTTTAATGGAGTATATCCCGATTAAAGTTTCACCTCCCTCTATTTCTTCCAGTTGCTCTTTACCTCTCCACCCCACCCCATCCACGCCCTTTCTGTTTCTCATTGGGAAAGAACAGGCTTCTAAGAGAGAACCATCAAACATAACAAAATAAGATAAAATAAAATGAGTCAAAAACTTTCATAAAGTTCGACATGGCAACCTAACAGGAGGAAGTGTCCCAAGGGCAGGCAAAAGAGCCAGAGGCCCACTCATTCTCAAAGTCAGGAGGCATTAAAAAAAACCCACTAAGTTAATAGCTATAACATATATACAGAGGTCCTGGTATAGACTCCCATAAGCCCTGTGCTTGCTGCTTCTGTGTCTCTGAGTTCACATGAGCCTTTCTTATTGGTTCAGTGAGTCATGTTCTTTTGGTGTACTGTATCCCATCTGACTCTTACAATATTTCCAACTCCTCTTCCACAGGAATCCCTGATCTCTAATGGGAGTGATTTGATGGAGACCTCCAGTTGAGACTCTGTCCACATAATGTTTAGCTGTGCTTCTCTGCATATATTTCCATTTGCTGCTGGAGGAAGCTTCTCTGGTGATCATTATTTTCAAGGCAGCCAACTATGAGTATTCACTTATGAGTAAGTACACATATTCATCTTTTTGAGTCTGGGTTACCTCACTAAGGATGTTTTTTTCTAGTTCTAACCATTTGCATGCAAAATTCAAGATTTTTTTTTCTGCTGAGTAGTACTCTAATGTGTTAATGTGCCACATTTTCTTTAACCATTCTTCGGTTGAGGGGCATCTGGGTTGTTTTCAGGTTCTGGCTATTACAAATAATGCTGCTATGAACATAGTTGAACAAATGACTTTGTAGTATGATTGAGCATCTTTGGGGTATATGCCCAATTGCTGGATTCTGAGGTAGGTTGATTCTCAATTTTCTGAGAAACTGCAATACTGATTTCCAAATTGGTTGTACAGTTTGCATTCCCACCAACAATGGATGAGTGTTCCCCTTGCTCCACATCCTCTCCAGCATGAGCTATCATTGGTGTTTTTGATCTTAACCATTCTGACAGGTGCAAGATGGTATTTCAGAGTTGTTTAAATTTGAATTTCCCTGATGGCTAAGGATGTTGAACATTTCCTTAAGTGTCTTTGGGCCATTTGAGATTCTCCTGATGAGAATTCTGTTTAGTTCTGTACTCCATGTTTTAATTGGGTTATTTAAAATTTTGATGTCTAATTTTTTGAGTTCTTTATGCATTTTAGAGATCAGTACTTTGTCTGATGTGGGGGTGGTGAAGATCTTTTTCCATTCATTAGGCTGGCTTTTTGTCTTATTGACAGTGTCCTTTGCTTTACAGAAGCTTCTCAGGTCCAGGAGGTCCCATTTATTTATTGTTACTTTTAGTGTCTGTGCTACTGGGGTTATATTTATGAAGTCCTGTCCTGTGCCCATGTGCAATGAAGGTTACTTCCAACTTTCTTTTCTATCAGGTTTCATTTGGTCAGATTTATATTGAGGTCTTTATTCCATTTGGATTTGAGTTTTGTGCATGGGGATTGATATGGATCTATTTTCATTCATCTACATGATGAGATCCAGTTATTCCAGCATCATTTATTGAAGATGATTTCTTTTTTCCACTGTATAATTTTAGCTTCTTTGTCAGAAAGCAGGTGTTTACAGTTGTGTGAATTATAATATTCAGGTCTTCGATTTGATTCCATTGATCAACCTTCTGTTTTTATGCCAGCACCAAGCTGTTTTCATTACCTTAGTTCTGTAATAGAGCTTGATGTCAGGGATGGTGATACCTCTGAATGTTCCTTGATTGTACAGGATTATTTTGGCTATCCTGTTTTTTTTTCCATATGAAGTTGATTATTGTTTTTTCAAGGNCATTCCCACCAACAATGGATGAGTGTTCCCCTTGCTCCACATCCTCTCCAGCATGAGCTATCATTGGTGTTTTTGATCTTAACCATTCTGACAGGTGCAAGATGGTATTTCAGAGTTGTTTAAATTTGAATTTCCCTGATGGCTAAGGATGTTGAACATTTCCTTAAGTGTCTTTGGGCCATTTGAGATTCTCCTGATGAGAATTCTGTTTAGTTCTGTACTCCATGTTTTAATTGGGTTATTTAAAATTTTGATGTCTAATTTTTTGAGTTCTTTATGCATTTTAGAGATCAGTACTTTGTCTGATGTGGGGGTGGTGAAGATCTTTTTCCATTCATTAGGCTGGCTTTTTGTCTTATTGACAGTGTCCTTTGCTTTACAGAAGCTTCTCAGGTCCAGGAGGTCCCATTTATTTATTGTTACTTTTAGTGTCTGTGCTACTGGGGTTATATTTATGAAGTCCTGTCCTGTGCCCATGTGCAATGAAGGTTACTTCCAACTTTCTTTTCTATCAGGTTTCATTTGGTCAGATTTATATTGAGGTCTTTATTCCATTTGGATTTGAGTTTTGTGCATGGGGATTGATATGGATCTATTTTCATTCATCTACATGATGAGATCCAGTTATTCCAGCATCATTTATTGAAGATGATTTCTTTTTTCCACTGTATAATTTTAGCTTCTTTGTCAGAAAGCAGGTGTTTACAGTTGTGTGAATTATAATATTCAGGTCTTCGATTTGATTCCATTGATCAACCTTCTGTTTTTATGCCAGCACCAAGCTGTTTTCATTACCTTAGTTCTGTAATAGAGCTTGATGTCAGGGATGGTGATACCTCTGAATGTTCCTTGATTGTACAGGATTATTTTGGCTATCCTGTTTTTTTTTCCATATGAAGTTGATTATTGTTTTTTCAAGGTCTGTGAAGAATTGTGTAGGAATTTTTATGGGAATTGCGTTGAATCTATAGATAGCTTTTGGTAGGATTGCCATTTTTATTTTGTTGATCCTACCTATCCAAGAGCATATGAGATCTTTCCATTTTCTGATATCTTCTTCAATTTCTTTCTTCAAAGACTTAAAGTTCTTGTTGAATAGGTCTTTCACTTCTTTGGTTAGTGTTACCCCAAAATATTTTATGTTATTTGTGGCCATTGTGAAAGGTGATGTTTCTCTGATTTCCCTCTCAGCCTCTTTATCCTTTATATATAGGAGGGCTACTGATTTTTTTGAGTTGTCTTGTATTCTGCCAAATTACTGAAGGTATTTATCAGGTGTAGAAGTTTCCTGGTAGAGTTTTTGGGGTCACTTATATATACTATCATATCATCTGAAAATAACAAAAGTTTGATTTCTTCCTTTCCAATTTGAATCCCCTTGATCTACTTTTCTTATCTTATTGCTATAGCCAGAACTTCAATAACTATGTTGAATAGATATGGAGAGAGTGGACAGCCTTGTCTTGTTCCTGATTTTAGTGGAATCACTTTTAGTTTCTTTCTATTTAATTTGATATTGCTGTTGGCTTGCTGTATATTGCTTTTATTATGTTTAGATATGTTCCCTGTAACCCTGATCTCTCCAAGACCTTAATCATGAAGGGGTATTGGATTTTGTCAAGTACTTTTTTAGCATGTAATCAGATGAACATGCAGTTTTTTCTTTCAATTTATTTATATGATGGATTACATTGAGATTTTTAATATGCTGAATCATTCCTGCATCTCTGGGATAAAGCTGACTTGATCATGGTGGATGATTTTTTTTATGTACTTGGATTTGGTTTGCCAGTATATTATTAAGTATTTACACATTCATGTTCATGGGTGAAATTGGTCTGTAATTCTCTTTCATGGTTGAGTCTTTGTGTGGTTTTGTGTCAGGGTAACTGCAGCATCATAAGAGTTTGGCAGTGTTCCTTCTGTTTCTATTATATGGAACACTTTGAGGAGTATAGATATTAGCTCTTCTTGGAAATTCTGGTAGAATTCTACACTAAAACCATCTGGCTCTGGGCTTTTTTTTTTTCTTTCTTTTTTTTTGGTTGGGAGGATTTTATGACTGCTTCATTTTCTTGCAGTTTATAGGTTATTTAAATTGTTTACATAGTCTTGATTTAATTTTGGTATATGATATCTATCTAGATAATTGTATTTTCTTTTTACATTTTCCAATTTTGTGGACTACAGGCTTTTATAAAATGAGCTAATGATTCTCTGAATTTCCTCAGTGTCTGTTGTTATATCCCCTTTTTTCATTTCTGATTTTGTTACTTTGGATGTTCTCTGTCTGCCTTTTGATTAGTTTGGATAAGGGTTTTTATATCTTGTTGATTATCTCAAAGAACTAGCTCTTTGTTTCATTGATTTTTTGTATTGTTTCCTTTGTTTCTATTTTATTGATTTCAGCCCTAAATTTGATTATTTTCTGTCTTCTACTCCTCCTGGGTGTGTCTGTTTCTTTTTGTTCTAGAGCTTTCAGGTGTGCTGTTAAGTCCCTGATGTGAGATTTCTCCACTTTCTTTATGTGGGCACTTAGAGCTATGAACTTTCCTGTTAGCACTGCTTTCATAGTGTCCCATAGATTAGGGTACGTTGTGTCTTCATTTTCATTGACTTCTAGGAAGTATTTAATTTCTTTTATTTATTTATTTATTTGTTTGTTTGTTTATTAAGAATTTCCACCTGCTCCACTCCTCCCATTTCCTTCCCCCTCCCCCGACTCCGCCTCCCCCCTCCCTCTCCAGTCCTAAGAGAACTCAGGGTGCTCAGCCTTGTGGGAAGTCCAAGGCCCTCCCCCCTCTATCCAGGCCTAGGAAAGTGTGCAATCCAAACACACTAGGCTCCCACACAGCCAGTACATGCAGTGGAATAAAAACCCAGTGCCATTGTCCTTAGCTTCTCAGTCAGCCCTCATTGTCAGCCAC
>LOEQ01003713.1:96519-111919 GCA_001685075.1 Bramus lutescens | reverse complement strand
GTCTAGTTTCTTGAGTTCTTTATATATTTTGGAGATCAGCCCTTTGTCTGATGCCCTGCATTTAATTTCTTTATTTCTTCCTTGACTCATGGGTGGTTCAATAGTTCACTGTTCAATTTCCATAAGTTTGCAGGCTTTCTGAGAGTAGTGTTGTTGTTAAATTCTAACTTTTAATTATGGTGACCCAATAAGATATAGGGGTTACTCCATTTTTTTGTATATGTGGACATTTGCTTTGTTACTGAATATATGGTTAATTTTAGAGAAAGTTCTATGAGGGGATGAGAAAGAAGGTATATTCTTTTGTGTTTGGGTGAAACATTCTATAGATCTCTGTTCAGTCCATTTGATTAATGATATCTGTAAGTTCTCTTCTTTCTCTGTTAAGATTCTGTCTGGTTGACCTGTCCATTGGCGAGAGTGAAGTGTTGAAGTCTCCTACTATATTAGTTTGTGGGGTTTGATGTGCAATTTAAGCTTTAGTAATATTTCTTTTACATATGTGGCTGCTTTTGTATTAAGGGAATAGATATTCATGATTGAGACTTCATCTTGATAGATGGTTTATGTTTGAGTATAAAGTTTCTGTCTCTATCTCTTCTGATTGACTTTAGTTTGAAATCTATTTTGTTAAATATTAGGATAGCGACACCCAATTGTTTCTAAGGCCTATTTATTTGGAAAACTTTCTCAACCCTTTGCTCTGAGGTAATGTCTGTCTTTGAGGTTCAGGTGTGTTTCTTGTATACAGCAGAAGGCTGGATCCTGATTTCATATCTGTAATACTAAGTTGGGGGTCTCACCCTTGCCCTCTAACACCCCTGTATCCAAGAAGTCTGGGATGATTGGAAGCCCCTCTCCTGGGAGTTGTCTTGGTTTGGACTCCAAATCCCAGTCTGCCAAGTGCTGACCCCTCCACCAAGGAAGGTCAGGACCACTCCCACAAGCTATTTAGGGTCCTACTGGGAAAAGTAACAGGTGGTTTTGCGTTTGTGTGGGCTCTTCTTTCTGTCATGCTGTCTCGGTCCACAAGAGAGTGTCACATTTATTAAGCAGGCATTTTAATTCGGTCCAATCTGGTTTGAGTGTAGCTCTTTGCACTGGAGGAAAGGGTTTTATTAAGATTAAAACCAAACAGGTGGAGGTTCCCACCAAAAAGGGTCTGCCCCCCCACCCCAGCAGGCCCACGGCCCAGGGCTCCCTGCAGGGAAAACACCCTTTCTGCATACCCTCCACCAGGCAAGATCAGATTCACTCAGTTAAGTTGACCTTTTAAACTGCATTATCGTTAGGGTCTTGATGTGACACATTCACTTCTCAGGATTTCTGCTGAAGTCCTGGCCTGTGCCAGAAGCCTAATCCATACAACAAAAGACAGGGACTTTGAGATGGGACTTGGGCATGAGGAGACAACCCCTGTTCATTTCTCAGGCATCCCAGTTTTTTGACTCAAAGGCTCTGTTCGGTGGATGCATCGCAATAGGCCTGAGTCACAGAGGCATGTGCTTCTAATGAGTTTCTTGGAATTCCAAGCCAATTCCAAGTTGCCCTTAGATGACCTTTTACAAAAATCCCTTTAAATTGGGGTTATCTAACCTAAATTAGCCACGCTCCAAAAGTCTGCGGTTTCTAAATGCACACTTGTCCCATCCCCACTTCCGTTTCTCTCCCTGCTTATTCGCAGCCAGCATTCTCGTTCCCCTCCCCCCCGTTCGGCTGCCNGCCCCTCTCCCACCCCTCTCTGCTTATTCACAGCCAGCGCTCCTGTCCCATTCCTGATTCAGGGATCTAAACCTGACTCTCTTTCCAGCAGCTGAGGACAAAGGAGGCCATCGCCCGTTCTTCAGAACAGAGCTCACCCATCAGCTATTTCCCTGGCCTCTGCTGCCTGTGCTGGGATCACTCCAGTCCCACTCGCTGCTGCCCCTCCTTGCTGTTTACCACTTGGGCAGCCTCTTTTATCCCTCCCAGGTCTGTCTAATGGCATTTGACAACTTAAGGTACTATTAACTTATTACTTCATCTATGGCGTTTAATGAAGTTTCCTGCTAAAATACAGACAGGTATGCCTCTTTATCAGGCTTCATAATCCAGGATTAACAGGTTTCAAGTGTGTCCTCAGAGGTTCAGCGTTTTCAATTTCCTTTAATTGTCTTCTAAAATGTTCATACCTTTTAACCTACAGCAGTAGCCTTTTGCTAAATCTGTTCCAGTTCTCTGAGAGTTCTGCTACAGTAACTCCTGCCAGTTTCAAGCATATTTTACAGGTCACTCCTGCTGCCTGAGCCAAGACCAACTCACAAAGCACTCTCCCGATAGCCCCAAACACCAAACTTTAACATTGGTAAGAACTCTTCTGGATCTGCTGTTGTGTCCCATCCCATGGCCAGTCCCATTTCATAGGGCCAATAATAACAATTTTTTTTTCTCCTAACAACCTGCTTTCTCATCTCCCTTAAAAGCAGTTGCTTAAGGACTCAGGATGACAGCAAACTGGGTGCCACTCCTCTCGCCCAGTGTGAGCGCACCAACTCTCAGCTCTTCCTCTCTCTTGTCACCCCATTGGCACAGGAAGCAGCCAGACTTGAGCCAATGCCCCTTTATTCAAAGAGAGCCTAAAATGCTGGCCATAAATATCACTTCAGCTCCTTGTCACACCCCTATATCCAAGGAGTTTAGAATGTAAGCTGGGAGTGTCACCCCATCCCTCTAACACCCTTATACACAAGAAGTTTGGGATAATTGGAAACCCCTGGCCTGGGAGTTGCCCCAGTGTGGACTCCAATCCCAACCTGCCAAGCTCTGATCCCTCACCCAGGAAGGGTCAGGACCACTCCCACAGGCTATTTAGGCTTGCACTGGAAAAAGAAACATGTGGTTTGGGGTTTGTGTGGGTTTTTCTCCCTGCCTTGCTGTCTCAGTCCACCGATGGCTGCTGCATCTATTGAACACGGGCATTTTAATTTGATCTAATCTGGTTTGATTGGAGTTTCTTGCATCAGCAAAGAGCCGTTTATGAAGATTAAATAAAACAATATCTATTCTCTTAGCCTGTGTCTTTTTATATGTGAATTGAATCCATTGATATTAAGAAATATTATCAGTGTGCTGTTAACTTACAAGTAGGAGAGCTCTCTATTTTTTTGTAGGCAATTAGTGCTATGAACTTTCCTCTTACCATTGCTTTCATTATGCCCCATCAGTTTGTATTTGCTGTGTATTTATTTTCATTGAATCCTAGAGATTATTTAATAAGAAAGAAAGAAAGAAAGAAAGAAAGAAAGAAAGAAAGAAAGAAAGTGTCTTGACAAATTTTTCATTCAGTAGAATTTTGTTCAGATTCCATGAGTTTCTACATCTTTCTGTTGCTATTAATATCCAGCTTTAAACTGGTGGTCTGATAGGATGCAGAGAGTTCTTTGAGTTTTCCTCTACTGTTTAGACTTGTTTGCTTTAGAGTGTGTGTTTAATGTTGGAGAAGGTTCTGTGAGGCGCTGACAAGAAGATATATTCTTTTGTGTCTGCTAAGTCCATTGCATAGGGTTTCAAATTTCTGGATATTTTGTGTCAGGAATATTTTAGGTTTAACATTTTCTTTGACCAATGTGTTCATTTCTTCCATCTTATCTCTAAGCCTAAGGTTCTCTCTTCCATCTCCTGTACTCTATAGCTAAACGTTGCCTCTGTATTCCTGTTCAAATTCCTAAGTTTTTGTTTTCCTGAATTCTCTCAGTTTGTATTTTTTTTTTCGATTCTATTTCCACCTTCAGGTCTTGAACAGTTTTACTCATTTTCTTCAAGTGTTTGTATTTTTTTTGGCTTCCTGTAAGGGATTTATTCATTTTCTCTAATTGCTTGCTTTTTTTCTGAATTACTTTAATGGATTAATTCATTTCCTTTTTAAGGACTTCTATCATATTGATATAGTTATGTGTAAAGTCTTTTTGTGTATGTACTTCAGATATGTTGGGATATTCAGGGTCTACCAGGGCTCTAGTGGTGACATGTTGCTCTGGCAGTTATTGATTGCATTCCTATTTATCTAGGCATCTGGGTTTGATAGGTCGCGATACGGTTTTCTTTGTGGGGTGGGTCTTTTTTTTTCCTTCGTTTTTGTTCCTTCTCTGGACTCTCAGAGTGTGTTATCTCTTTATTACCTGTTTCACTGTGCTGCTCGACTGGTGTGCCACAGGGAAGGGCTGCTGCTTTGGAGCCTGGGATACAGTAGTGAGTGGGAGCAGAGAGGTTAGCAAGGGATGATTGGTGGGATCCACAGAAGATTTGTGCAGGGGAGAAGGGCAACTGTTGTAGCCCTAGGGCTGATACTAAGGGATTATATTTAGGGGACATAAGAGAAAGGAGGCTATCTACAGGCAGTCCACCTGGTTTACTGACTGTATTAGCCTGTGGATGAACAAGACGTGCTTGCTGGAATTGGGACCTAGGATACAGAGATGAATAGAGGAAAGGAGATTAGAAAGCGATGGTCTGTGGGATCCACAGGAGAAGTGGGCAGTGGGGAAGGGAGGCTGCAGCTGGTAATCCACTTCAGTGCTAGGGGACAAGGCTCAAGTATTTCTTTTTATATAACCATAATTTCAGAGAGCTTCTTGATCTTTTCTCGTGAGGCATCAATCACACCATCTCATTTATTGCTCATTATTTTTGTCTGTTATTCATAGAACCTTCCAGCTTTCCTTTGTGTGATAATAAGAGAGCAGATCTTATTCTTGGTCCCATCTGGACCTTTTTCTTTAATAATATCTCTTTCAACATCTGCTAGCTCAGAAGTGGCTGTGAGCATGCTCAGAGGTTAAAACAGACATCAATTCTACAGCCAAGTACTGTTGGATTTATTTATTTGGACACTGTGAGTTCAATTTGTTATGGCCTCTTGTTTACATCAGTGTGTTTTAACTAGTACTGGTCATACAATGACTTTTAAATTTATTTTTGACATTCGTAATTACAGCATGATTTACTACCCTGGTTCTGGTAAACACTCATTCCATTCAAGCCAGATTCTTCTACCAGCTGCTTCTAATAGTAGCATTCATCACCAGGCTATAGATGGCAGGCATTGTAAAGTCCTCTGCAATCATGAGGCCTCCAAGAATTTAAAAGGAAATGCTGACTTCATCAGGAATAACATGGATTCAAAAATTATTGTCTTTTGAGTAGGAGCTCCATTCTTCATAGTCAAGTATACCTACAATCAGAAAAAGAATCAATTCGAGAAAGTAGAGAAATCAGAACCACAATGTATTAATTTTTAAAACAATGTAAATGGTAAGTTTCCCCTTAGGTTCTAGAGCCAATTTGATTCTGTCTCAGGAAGAGATTTATTCAATTTTGTTCTATTAAAGCATGTTCAAATTCATAACAAAAGTGTCAGGAAATTATATTTCTTCTGCCATCTAATAGTGAATTTAGCCATTGTCTTCTAAGTTGTGATGCATATTTCCTTATGAGTGATACCTCTAATCATTTACCGTAGAGTCTTCCTCACTGATGACCTTGGCAATTTGATTACAGCCAACATCACCAATGTAATTTTTCCCCCAGGGAATGGGTCAGTTCAGAAAGTATCATGGCACACCGTTCTCAGAAGTACAATGCACTTGGCCAGAATGATGCTATTGGGGCAATGTGGGGGCAGTGCTGTTGGTGCCTGGTCTGTCTGTTTAGATACTAACAGCTGATCATGAATGGAATAAGATGATGTTGTCAGCTCCACATACCTCAGACACACTGCAAAGGTGAATTCTTTCTGAACTTCAAAGGTCTAGTTTTTCCTTGATTGGAAATATGGAGTTGGTTTTGTTTTCTTTTTTGTTATTGTTTTGCTTTGTTTTACTTTTGCAACAAACTTAGCCAAAATCAGAAATTTCCTGTAACAAAATGGGTTGCTTTGGTATTTAAGCTCCATAAAGTTGTGTTTATAAATAATTGTTAGTGAATTTCCCAGGGTATAAAGGGGAATCCAGTGGAAGCTGACATGGCAGGCTGGAGGAAATATGTCAAATACAGTCACAAATGAAGAGCAAGGGCGTCTCTGAGGCATCTGTGATTTGCCCAATTCTAAACCGATTAAATAGGGTTCTAAGGTTGGTGAACAAAATTCTTCCACTCCTAAAATGAACAAAACCTGTTATATTTAGTGTATATTAGGCATGAGGAGTATTCTAGCAATGTTTAGCCTGACTGCAAACAGAAAAATGCTTTGACTAACACAATCCTTTCTCTATTTCCTGTAGTTCATAAAATACTACACATATTTCGGGTATTAAAGATAATATAATAAACTAGTGAGTTCCACCATTTCCCTGGGGTTTTGATGGTCTACGTGTCTTCTATCAATGGAAGCTCAGTGTCATGTGCTTGTCTGCACCTATCCACAGAAAAATATCTTTGAGCACATAGTATAATAGTGGGTGCATGGAGAGAAGATCAAGCTTCCACAATTCAGTTGCTTCATCTTATAGACAAAAGTATTTCTGTCTGCCGCTCAAGTAGAGAGGGGACGTAAAACTGGCTGCTGGACAGTGTCCATAGGCAAGACAACATGCAGACCAGCTGGCCACCAGCATCTGTGAAGACATTGGCTTTGGAAGCTCTACACAATAAAAGGTCTATCTCTCTGAAAGAGTTCAAATCTTAATTATTGTCATCAGGATCAGTGAAGACAAGGTAATAGTAAGTTCTTGATATCTTGGAATAAAATGTCCTTTATACTTCAGTTCCCTCTGCTTTTATGTTATTTTTTATTCTCTTGAGGAGCACTTCAGGTTTCTGAGAATAAATTTCATCATAATAAACACACACCCCCCATAGCATTTTCCAAAGATGGTATAGGTCCCTAGTATGGTAAAGGGTTCACTATCAGTAGAAGAACATTTGGTGTCTGCAAAGAGTAAGCAATAGAAAACCACAAAGGTGTTTGGAGCACAGTCAGATGTCTAAGGTACAACCTCACCTCCCCTACTCCCTACTTGTGTGCACTCAGCAAGCTACTTTCATGTTTGGATCATCACCAATCTGAGGAGGCTGTGAAGATGAAATCACATTACATTCAAAGGAGCTGAGTAATCACAGCATTACTGTGAACATGGCACTTTTTGATGAAAGAAGGGGCTGTTAATCTCATCATGACAGCAGGTGTTTTGTCTTGGGAATTCTAGCTAAGAAGTTTGTTAAGTCACTTGAAAGGCAAAAGGGATCACTTAACTCTTACCATTATGTTCCACATTACTATTCTGGTTTGGTCCATTGTAATTAAAGAAAAGAGCCTTATGTTTTCTTTCAACCTTGAGATTTTAAAATTTGCTGAACCACAGTTGTGGCTTTGACAAACCATTCAGTTCAGAAAGGAAGCAAGTGAGTGAGAGTAAGTGTAAGAGTGAGCATACCTGTGGATTCAGTGGCCTTTGCCTTTAATGCCACAGTCAAGCACAAAGCAGAGAAAAATGGAGAAGCTCACTGTAAGCTCCACGAGGAAACTGCTTTATCAGATTTTTGACTTTTTCTTCTCATCAACTTCGTACCATAAAAGACAAGTAAATTGTGTTGATGTTCTCTATCATGACACACACTCACAAGAGTGAGAGGAAAGAACTTCTATGTTCTTAAGCAGAAAGAGCAACAGCATCAGCCATGGGACTAAGGGTGAGTATCAGGCCCAAAGGAGTTCAGGGAGTCTGTACATGGACACACCAACCTTTTGTTCTCGTTTCCTCAAGTGAGTAGCCCATATGACAACACATTTGTGGATTACATATGTAGTAAAGGCAGCATGCTAATGATTTTTACTAGATTATAATGGATGATTCTCTAAAAAAATGATTGTCAGATGTAAGTTAAATATATTTTAAAATTATTTAAGTTATTTATTGATTAATGAGACTAGTAGGAGTCTCATCAGTTAAAGAGGAGACTTTAAAGACCAGGCGTCTGCATAATTCTATAATAAATGTGAAAATAACATCTGGGCTTGTTGTCACATGCCTGCAATCCCAGCACTCCAGGTGCTGTGACAGTCAGAGCCCAAGTTCAGGGCCACCTACTACTACATAGTAATCCCGAAGATAACCTGAGAAGCAGCAAGACCCTTTCTCAAATGAATGAAATGATAAACCATTAGGTTAAATTTTAAAATAAAAATTCCCTGGAGCCCTGTGAAGAGAAACTTCTGACCCCTCTTGTAGAGAAAGGAAATGTGTTTCCCTTGTTGTATCTACTTTCCCTCCTAACACTGTGTAAAGGTAAGAAAATAATCTGAGGTGTGGTAGAGTTCTCTTCTAATCCCACCACTCAGAATGCTGAGGCAAGAGTCAAAACTGATCACACTAAGGAGCGTTCATTACTAGTGGCATTCTCTGTCTTTCAATTTAATATTATATAGTGAAAACTTTAAAATTACACACACATATAAATATATATGTATAGAAATATACATATATGGTATCGATAAAACATTGTTTTATTAAATAATTTAACTTTTTAAAAAGTGTTCAATGGTATCGATAAAACATTTTTTATTAAATAATTTAGCTTTTTAAAAAATGTTCAAGCCCAACCTGGGCTACATGGTAAGGCAAAAATAAAAACAAATAAATAAAAGGATTTGGAAACTAGATAAAATTAGGTTCAAATCTTACCTCCACTGATTGATAGCTCCATCATTTTAGGCTTCTTAATACTCCTTTATAAAACATTATGATTGCTAAATTAGTAAAATACATAGTTAGGATGAGGTAAAATTAAAATGGTTATAAAGAAGTTTAATACACAATATGGCAGCAGGCTTGAATCTTGTGAGTTCTTACTGACAACCTTTTATCAGAATACAGGAATTTTCTACAACAATTTTGATCTGAGAACAAAAACAACATGGAAGTTACTAGCTTCAAGGTACTGGAATCCTCCTTGAGAGAGGGAAACACTGAAACCACTGAAAATGGAACTCTGTGACAGATTAGACACCTGCCTGATGAATCTGAAAATTTCCCATTTCTCTTGGTGTCAAGTACTATGTCTCCAAAGTGCCATTGGATCAGAATTGCGATCAACTGAGGCCCAAATGCTTTGAGCTTCTTCCTCCCAGCATGTCACAGGTAAGGGAACAAACTTTAGACACAGAGAAAGACAGCAGAAAACTGTAGCCACATAGACAGTCATGATTTTTATTGTCTGTTTTTTTTTATTTTTGTGTTTGTTCATTGTCTTTTAAGAGCATAGTTCTATTGGTTTTTTTGTATCCTTTCTAACTGGAGTTCCTAAGGTAGAATACAATGGCTCATAAACCACTTGCTCTCTTATTCACTCGAATCTTTTATCTTGCTCTTTACAGCCTTGTTGGAAATCAGCACATAGTGTCACTTATTAATAGACAGTAAAAGTTAAAATATTTCTTTAGTGATTGTTATCATAAACAGTACCTAATAACATCTTTAGGAAGCAGTGCCATGATAACTGAATTGGCTTTACAGGTGAGAAACCCTCAGTCAGAGGATGGTTGGAACCACAGAGCTAAAATCACATTGTCAGTCATTAGCAGATCTGAGAAACAGAATTCAGCATCCCAAGTTCTGGGATTTCATTCAAACAAAATAATAACCAGTGTGCCAAGAGACTGGGTGCCTTGGGGTAAATAGAAAATCTCCCTTGAAGGGACCAGGGGCATATTATTGCCAGCTCAAAATACTGAGCAGAGAGAGCCTCTGGGGAAACACTGATTTTTCAAACATTAATCTATTTTCTCCAACTTTGTGATGTATTATATGTATAAAAATATGTCCATAAAGGTCTTGATGCCTTATTAGCATGGCCTTGGGATTCTTGATTGGTGTAAATAATGGTGAAAGCTTTCCCTAGCAATCCAATCCCTGAGTTTACAGTTCAAGTGATTGAGAATTTAAATCACAGCAATTGCATGATTTGTCTCATCTACTACCCAACAAATATGTGTTAATTGCCTGTTATCTGCTAGACACTTATCTAGGCATTAGCAATCCAGCCACATAGCCACACACTAATGGGCTTTAAAGTCTAGGTGGATACAGAGAGTAAGTGAGTACATAGCCCAAGTTTAGTGTCAATCTGTGCCAAAGAACAACACAAAACAAGTTTTGGAAACAAGAATAAAGCAAAGTTTGGGAATTTATAATCTTCATGTGCAGTTTTCAAAACAGATCTTTCCAGGAGGTGACATACAAGAAGAAATGTAGTTAATTAAAGTTACTTATTGTTAGGCACAGAGTAATTAATGGAAATCCTATGCTCTTGTTATCACACACACACGCACAGCGCGCACACACACACAAACACACACACACAAACACATACACACACATACACTGCAGACACAGAGCAGTGATTTTTTTTTCAGTGCCAGTACTCAGCCAGCTAGCAAGATAAGTGGGAAATCATAGTTAAAAGTAGAGTAATTGCATATGAGGTGCAGAGGACTGTGAACTTCATTTTAAGTACATAGTAAATGTATTTATTGGAAGACGTGAAATAGAGAAACATGTTGATTTACATTTTGCAGGATCTCTCCAATGGGGAGTAGAGAATGACACAGCAGGTGGAAAGAATTCAGAAGACAATTCAGTAGCTAAACTATGAGAGTTGGGGGTTCTGTGGGGGAAGAAAGACAGCTCCCAGGATTAACACTGTCATTTTCCTGTCTTAATCTTGCTGTGTCTGCAAGTACTATCTGAATGTCTATCCTAGTTTAAGCTTGTTGGACTCTGAACCTAAATTAGACATCTGAAGTTAAACACCTCTTGATATTAACCAGTTAACATGGATAGATGTGTGAGGGCTGCCACAATGACCTTGAGATTACTTCCAAATGCATTGTTGTATCATCTGAATGCTGAGTGGTACCCCCAACACATGCAAATGAGCACATGAAAACACACACACACACACACACACATTGTGAGTGTGTAATTGCCATGAAAAGATCATAGAGTCTTCACTTTCGTAGAAAAGTAGACACCTCAATTTCCATAAAATAACACAAACACATCATTCTTTAAAGAGTCCACAATCCCCCATCTTTGCTCCTTTATGACCTTCGACCACAAGTGGGCAAAGCAGTTCATTCCAAACTTATATCCCATATACAGCTTCATATGCTGTCCAATCAGCTGTTGGTCTTGTTCCTGGTTCCATAGTTCCAAAACCGATAAAGAATCCAGGTTTCAGAAAATAAGAAAGAAAGCAAGAAAAGAAAAAGATAAGACGATTTGAAGATAAAAATCAGCTTACTTACTGATTAGTAGAAAGAGAAGGGTCAAAGATGAGTACAACTTTTCTGACTTCCAAATCACTGAGTTTACAGTTCAAGGGACTGAGAATCTAAACCACACCAGTCACATGACTTATTTCATTTACTATCCAACAAATATATTTTACTTGCCCCCTACCTGCTTGGCATTAGTAATTATGTCACATATTCACACACTAAATACCCTATTTTAATGAAAAGGATATTTACTGAATTAGGGAGCCAAGAAGAGGAAAATTTTTAGAATGATAAAATATCTCAACTTTCGACAAATTAAACTTAAAATGTTGCTTTAAAACTTGAGGTTCCAGCTGTCTTGTAGGTGGTATGATTTGTGAGTTCTGAGAACAAGTTAAGACTAATGACACTTTTAAATAATTTATAAATGTATATACATATATAAACACATTTATATTATATATAGTGTTTACATCCATAGCGGTAAGTATGATCGCATCTAAAAAACACCAAGGATTAAACTCTGGACCACAGTAAGAGCAGGATGCTGTGAATGTGGAATTCTTGTGGACAGGTGAAGGATGTTATCAGAGAGAGGCTGTGCTGGCCAGTACAGATGCTACTGCATAAAGAAATAAGAAATAAATAATCGACTGCCAACTAGTTTGTTACAGGCTTTGTAACAAGGTCCTTGAAAAACTGCCAAAAAAGCAGTTTTAGGTAAATGGTAGGAATGCAGCACTTGTTTTGTTTTTCTTAATTAAAATATTTTATTTTTATTGAAAATATGTTTTTCATATTATATATGCTAATTATTATTTCCCCTCCTCCAGTTCCTCCCCATCTCCCCTTCTATCCAGATCCACATTATTTCTTTCTCTCTGTTAGAAAATAAGCAACCATATAAAAATAATAATAAAGTAAGATAAGATAAAAACAAGAAAGTTGAAATATGACAAACCAAACAGAAGAAAAAGAGCTAGAGAAAAAGAATGGGAAATACATGTAGGCACAGAGCCTAACATGTTCACGCACTTAAGAATCTCATAGAAAAGCAAAACCAAGAGTCAAAATAATGCACAAAGGACCTACAAGGTAAAAATAAAATTGTCCTGACACAACACAATGAACAATAAAAGGCATCTCCAAAGATACCATTGGGTTTATTTTGTGTTGGTCATCTATTATTGGGCATGGAGACTCTCCTTAATGGTGTTTTTTTTTTTCCAAAGAGACTTCATCAGAGAAAAAATTTTCATTGCAAGTGGTTATCTGTTTGAACTAGCTCCTGGGTCAGGAATGAGGGTGTGTATCCACTTCTCCCGTCGGTTCTAGGACCCCATCTTATGCCTACTAAAGCAAGCCCTGTGCATACTACCACAGTCTCTGTGAAGTCCTGTATGTGCCAGTTCGATTGTGTTCAGAAGGCCCTGAATCCTTGGTGTCCTCCATCCTTTCTGGCTCTTACGTTCTCCGTGCTTCCTTTTCCAGAGCTGCCTAAGCCCTGAGTGGAGAGATTTGATGGAGACATTAAAGGTTGAGCGGTCCAAGGTCTCTCACTCTCTGATTAATGCTTGGCTATGGATGTCTGTAGTTGTTCCCACCTCCTACAGAAAGCTATGAGTATAGGAGAATGCCACATGGTATAACTGTCTGTCTGTTTATCTGCCTATCTATCTCTATCTATCTATCNTCCATCCATCCATCCATCCATCCATCCATCCATCTATCTATCTCTATCTGTATTTGGTTTTATCCTAGGTACCTAAGCTATCTAGTGTGAGGCTTTTGGCTACCCTGGAGGTGTTGGTTTTATTTGCATCTCATGGGATACACACTAAGTCAAATCAGATAGGGGTTGGTTATTCCCACCAACTTTGTGTCACCATTATCTTAGCATATCTTGCAGGCAGGATACTAATGGAGATTCAAGGGTGTGTAGCTGGCTTGATGTTTAAGTTTCTCTTATGGTAATGTGTTGAGTACCTTCCTGTACCAAAAATGAAAACTTTATGCAGACACCAACTCATAATTTCCATGGCCAATGAGTTGTGTAGGTGTTACCGTCAGCAATGGGCACTTGCTATCAGTTTATGGACAACAATGAATTTGTCTTGGCAACTATCTGTGTACCCCTTTGTCCAACAATTCAATTAGATGTAACCCAATCCCTGGATTGGTAGCTTCATTTGGTGACAAGAGTTGGTCATTTGGGAAACTATCTCAGCAATTATTTATTGATTTCATTTAGATTTCCATCATATATGCATATATTTTAGGAAGCTTCTTTTGTATTATGTTCCATACTACCTCCAAAATAGTCATTAATTTTAGCTGTATCTCTAAATATTCTCTCCCTCAACCCCTCTACCCTCTCCATACCAACTTTATCCTCCAACTTCATCCTTATAGCTATTAGAATTCCCTTTCCTAACAAAATCTCTCTGTACTTTAACAGTTCTTTACTCTGTGCCTGTTATATGTGATTCTATGAATTTTAGCTTGGTCATCACTGGCTTAACAGCTACTTTCCACATGTAAGTGAAGGCATATCATATTTGTCTTTCTGAGTCTGGGATACCTCACTCAGGATGATTTTTTCCTAGTTCCATGAATTTGCATGCAAATTCCTTTTTTTATTTTTCTTTCTTTTTTTGATTTTTATTTGTGTAGCTCTTGCAGACCAGGATGGTCTCAAACTTACAAAGATCCACCTAACTCTGCCTCTTTAGTGCTGGGATTAAAGGCATGCACCACCACTGTCTGGCTTGGAAATTCTATGATGTCATGTAAAAAAAAGACATCTGAGTAATACTCCACTGTGTAAATGTATCACATTTTCTTTATTCATTCTCTTGGTAAGGAAAACCTATGCGGCTTCCAATTTCTTGCTTTTATGTATAAAACAGCAGTGAAAATTGTTAACCAAAAGTCTCGGTGGTGAGATGAAACATCCATAGGATATATGTCCAAGAGTCATATAAAAGAATCTTAAGCAAGGTCAATTTCCATCTTGAAGAACTGTCACACTGGTTTACACAATGTATAAGTTTTCACTCCCACCAACAACTTACTCCACATCCCTGCCAGCCTAAGATGTTCCTTGTTATTTTTACTCTCAGCCATTCTTACAGTGAAAGATAAGATCTTCAAAGTAGTTTTGATGTGTCTTTCTATAATGGCTGTTGATCATTTAAATATTTCTCAGTGTATACTTTGGACATTAACCATTTTTTCCATGTGTAATTGGTAAAAATATTTCCCCATCCTGTAGGCTGCTACTTTGTTCAAATGACGGTATACTTTACCATACAGAAATTTCTGTTTTATGAGATTCTACTTATTAATTATTTATTTTAGTGCCCATGCTAAGAGTGTCCCATTCAGAAAGTCTTTCCTTATGCCAATGAGTTCAAGGCAATTCCCCATTTTTTCTTCTATAAGACTCACTATATTTGGTTTTATGTTGAGGTTTTAGATTTATTTAGAGTTGAGTTTTGTGCAGGGTGACAACAGAGGATCTATTTTGATTCTTCTGTATGCATCCAGTTTAACCAAAACCATTTGTTGAAGGCATCTTTTTTGAAGTGTGTGTTTCTTATTACTAATAGGGTGTCCATAGGTGTGTATATTTGATTCCATTGATTGATGTATCTGTATTAATGCAAGTACCATGCTGGTTTTATTACCATTGCTCTGTAGTACAATTTGAGTTCAAGAATCATGATAACTCCTGCAGTTATATTATTATTCAGGATTCTTTTAGATATCTTGAATTTTTGATTTTTGCCATATGAAGCTGAATATTGTCCTTTCAAGATCTATAAAGAATTATGTTGTAATTTTGGTGGGAATTGCATTGAGTCTGTAGAATGTTTTTGGTAGGATGACCATTTTTACTATATTAATCCTATCAATCCAAGAGCATAGAAGATCTTTCTGTCCTCTTATATGTTCTTCAATAGCTTCAATATCTTAAAGGTTTTATCATACAAGTCTTCCATATTCTTGACTAGAGTTAGTCAAAGATATCTATCTTATATACCTTGATTTCTTTCTCAGTTGTCATTTGTGTATAAGACTTTCTAGATGTACATAGATATATTTCAGATAGACATTCTTCATATCTTTCAAAGACTACAGAAT
>LOEQ01003713.1:70889-95868 GCA_001685075.1 Bramus lutescens | reverse complement strand
GAGAGTTAGCCAAGGAGAGGCTAGATATAATGGGCCAGGCAATGTTTAAATGAAAAAAATAAAAAAAGAAGGCTACTGACTTTCGTGTGTTAATTTTGTGACCTGCTACATTGCTGAAAGCGTTTATCAGCTGACAGTGTTGATCCATGGAATTTTTAGGTAACATACATACTATCACATAATTGGCAAATAATATACATTAACTTTCCCTACATATTTACATCTACTTGATCTCCTTTATCTCATTGCTCTAGCTAAGAATTCAAGTATTGATCGAACAAATACAGAGAGAATGTTATTTTGTTCCTGATATTTGTTGAACTATTTTGAGTTTCTTTCCCTTTTGGTCGATGATGTTTATTTGCTTGCTAGTAATTGCCCTATTATGTTGAGGTATGTCATTTGTATCCTTTACCCCTCCAAGAATTCTATGATGACAGGGTGCTGAATTTTATCGAAGGACTTTTCTGCATCTAATGAAATCATGTGGTTTTATCTTTCATTTTTTATATGGGGGATTATATTTTTAATATAATTGTGGTCTATATCTTTGGGACCTAGCCTACAATGGTCTTGCTAGAAAATCTTTTTGAGTTGTCCTTGACTTTGGTTTTAGAGTACTCTATTGATATTTTTTGTGTCTATATTCATAAGGGAAATTGGCATGTAAGTCTCTTTCTTTGTTAGGTCTTTGTATGGTTTGGATATCAGGGTAACTGTGCCCTTGTAAACATAATTGGACAATGTTTATTCTGGCAGTGTGTGAGTGTGTGTGTGTGTATGTTTGTGTAATAATCTTAGTATAATCTGGTATAATTCTGGACTACAACCATCTGGCTCTGAGCTTCCTTTGGTGGGGAGAATTTAATTACTTCTTCTATTAAACCAAGTATTATAGGTCTGTTTAAATTGGTTATCTTGATTCAACTTTGGTAGGTGGTATATAAAAAATAGTCCATTTCTTTTAGATTTTCCAACTTGGTGGACTATAGGTTTTTAAAGCATGCTTCCTTTTGTTATGTTTATTATGACCCATTTTATCTCTAATTTAGTTAATTTGGATAATCTCTCTTTGCCCTTTAGTTAAAATGGTTAAGGTCTTGTTAAACTCAGTTTTCCTTAAAGAACAAACTTTTTGTTTCTTTGATTCTTTGTTTTTATTTTGGTGATTGTTTGTTTCTAGTTTATTGATTTCATGCCTGAGTTGGATTATTTCTAGCCATCTACTTCTTTTGGGTGTTAATTCTTTCTTCTGTTTCTGGATCTTTCAGGTGTACTGTTCAGTCACTAATATCATCTCCCTCCAAATTTTACATATTCATTTAGTGCTATGAATTATCTCTTAGGACACCATTCAATGCATCCCATATGTTTGGGTAGGTAATGTTTTCATTTTCATTTAATCCTAAAATGTTTTTAATTTCTTTCTGTTTCTGTCTTGATCCAGTTTTCATTTGTTAGTTGAGTTATCCATTGTCCATGAGTTTATGAGCTTTCTTTTATTTCTGTTTTTGTTGATATTAAGCTTTAATCCACAGTGGTCAGGCAGAATGCAGTGCGTCACTGCAGTTTTTCATAACTGATGATACTTGCTTTCTCTCTGAGTATGTGGTGAATTTTAGAGAAAGTTCAATGAGGTGCTGCGACGAAGGTATATTCTTTCATGTTTGGATAGGCCATTCTGTAAATATCTGTTAAATCTGTTTGCTTTATGCTGCCAGTTAGCCCCAGCATTTCTCTGTTTAGTTTCTATCTGAAAGACCTGTCTCTTTATGAGAGTAGGGTATTGGAGTCAGCCAGCTTCTTAATGTGAGGATCAATATGTGATTTCAGTTCTAGAAGTGTTTATTTTACGAACTTGGGTGACCTTGTGCCAAGCACATAGATGTTAAAACTTGCAATGCTCTCTTAATAGATTTTTCCTTTGATGAGTATGTATTATCTTTTCCCATCTCTTCTGATTAGTTTTGGTTTGAAGTCTTTTTTTATTATATACCAAACAGGCTGCTCAAGTTTTCTACTTGGATACATTTGCTTGAATACCTTTTCCATTCTTTTTAGCCTGAGGCAATGTCTACTTTTTATGTTAAAGTGTGTGGGGTTTTTGTTGTTGTTTAGTTTTTGTTTTTCATATATGGTGGAAGGATGGATTCTGTTTTTGCATCCATTCTGTTAGTCTGTGTCTTTTCATTGGGGAATTGTGATCATTGATGTTGAGAGTATCATCAATGGGCAGTGTTTCTTGATTCCCTTTATTTTGTTGCTTTGGAGTGTGATTCCCCCCTTCTTGTCTGACATGATATTGTTTATTCTTGATTTTCTTGGGATTAACCTCTTCAGATTGAAGATTTCCTTGGAGCACGTAATGCAGTGGTTTTGTAGATAGATGATGCTTAAATTTAGTTTTATCATGGAATGTCTTAGTTTTTCCAACTATTGTTATTGAAAGTTTTGGGTCTCTTAGAGTTTGTAGAACATCTTTCCAAGTTCTCTGGCTTTTAGAGTCTTCATTGAGAAGTCATGTATTGCTCTAGTAGTTCTGCCTTTATATGTTATTTTGCCCACTTTCCTTGCAATTTTATAATTTTTTCATTTTCTATACATTTATTATTATTATTATTATTATTATTATTATTATTATTATTATTATTATGTGCTGAGAGAATTTTCTTTCCTGGACCAGTCTTTTTGATGTTCTGAATACTTTTTGTACCTTAATAGGTATTCCTTCTTTGGGCTAGGAAAAAATTTTATGATTTTGTTGATAATATTTTCCATTCTTTGATCTGGATTACTTCTCCTTCCTCTCTTCCTACCATTCATAGGAATGGTTTCATAATATCTCAGATTTCCTGCAAGTTTTGTGACAGGAAATGTTTTAAGTTTTAATACTGTCGTTGACTGTTTCTTTATGTCTTTTCATTAATATCTGTCTGTCTTCAATCTCTCCTTATTAAACTTTATATTGATTCTCTGTGGATTTCATATCATGCATTTTAATCCCATTTATCTCCTTGCACCCTTGCTTCCACTCTCTGCCCTCCCTTGCAATCTCTCCACAAAACAAAATTTAAAAGTAAAACCAAAAATCAAAACAAAAACAAAACAAACAAAATAAGCACATCTTTTGGTAAGAGTTGCCTCTGAGATTACTATTTGAGTAATCTCAATTTTTTCTAAATTGAGAAATCTAAATTTTTCACTTTTCGATTTCCCTCATTTTGGATTTTCCTTATTTTTGGATTTCCACTTTCTGGTCTCAAATCATTTTATTCATTTCTTACCAATTTTTGTTTGTTTGCTTTTTTAGATTTCATTAATGGATTTATTCATAATTTTTTATCAATCCTCAATATATTTATAAATGCTATTTTGAAACCCTTGTCTTGTGCTTTGTCTATATTATATTTCTCAGGGCCTACTGTAAGCTCTAGTGGGTCATACTTCTTGTCTGTTATTGATTATGTTTTTACACTGGCATCTGTGCATATGGGATTGATAAGATTATAATTCTAGGTGTTCCTATTTGATTCTGTCTTTGTTGGGTAGATGCTTTAATCCTTGATTTCTGCAGCCTTCTCTCCTTTTTAGGAGGGTGTGGTGACTGTGTATTGCCTGATGAAGAATTCTGATATCCTAGTATGTATGGCCACTCTGAGTACCATGTAGAATGTGTTCTTAGATCTTGAGACCTGGCACTTAGAAGTGATGATGGATGAGGCTTGGGGATTGTTGATGGGGTCAGCAGGAGGAAGAAAACTGAGTATACCATCAGGATCTGCCTACTCCCCTGAGAAAGAGGGCATAGAGACATAAGAGGCCACAGCAAGTGGTTTACTACAGAGCTAAAAATGTTACGGAGGGATTGGGTTTGGAGGAGAGGAGGTAAGATTGAGACTTCTCTAGTGGGCATTGCTGTATGTTTAATAGGAATTGCCTGCAGAAGGCTGAGACAAAGAGCTAGTGTTGTGAGGTAGTCTATAGGAGAATATCTATGTGATGTTCTAGACATGGGGCAGAGAGGAAGGGTAGGGCACAGCAGATGTCTGCTACAGAGCTGGGGATGTAGCCTGGGGAGTGGATTTTGAGGCGAGGAGGGAAGGTGATATTCACCTACTTGCTTCCCTGGCTTGAATGGAAATGGTTTTATTTTATTTAATTTTTAAGTGAATGTGAGTGTGTGTGTGTGTGTGTGTGTGTGTGTGTGTGTGTCTCCAAGCAAAGGAGTTCAGTTGCCCACAAAGTCCAGACGTGTGTACTGATGCCGTGGAACTAGAGTTACAGACTTTTGTGAGCTACTGCATATGTTCTGGGTAATTAAACTCTGGCCCTTTGCAAAAGTAGCAACTGCTCTTATCGACACTGCTCTACTATAATATCTCCTTAGACCAAAATGAATATGGAATTCTTAGAGAATATTCAAGAGAGTTGTTGTAAAAATACAGAGATGCTTCCATTTGAGACTTGATAAATAAAGAATTAAATAATGTGAGGGTGACTTCAGGTTGAAAAAAATGGATTTTTTGATGTAGGGTTTAGGGTGTAGCACAGTATCTCATGCTTAATCATTCATGAAGATGAAGGAATGAGACTTTCCAATGCACAGGCACAATAGATTGATGGGGTAATAGTTGAAAATCATAGAGTCAATGATTTAGATGTTCACATAACTTTGCCACCCATGATCAGACTGAAGAACTTCACTCTAACTGGGTAGAAAACACAGGAAGGCCAGGAGCTCTTCAAATGCTGGGCTGGGGTAGCTGTCTTCCAATAGTCTGGCTGCAGCCATGGGAAAGCAGACAAATGGAAATGGCAGCAAGCAGCTTTGTCCAGTGCCATAGTCCCTGTGCTGTCCTTGTGTGTGTGGATGCTGTCCCCTAATACCTGCCAGCATTGCACCTGCCCTCACAGAGTCTGAGATATTTAACTCTGAAACTGGGCAACTTCTAGCACGTTTCTGGTAATCAGGGTGCAGGTTTCTCATCTCTGATTTATGAAAGCCTTTCTTTCTACGAAGTCCAGCTCTCTGCTCTGTCCTGTTTTCTTTCATTGTATCCCCCCCACACACACACACTTCTTTCTGCTGTGGCTGATCCTGAACATCAGTGGCTCTTCAGTTATCAGGCCACTGGTTGCTAGACATTCCCACCACACTGTAGCCACAGCCAGAACTCAGTGAGCTGCCCAGGAGCTCTGAACTCCCTCCAGCTCCTGGGAGCACAATGCCACTGTCTGAGATGGCAGGTCCTTGACTATGTGCCAGGACATCTCATAGTGTACAAAATGCCCACAAAGCTGGGTTTAAAAATCTGTAGGCTCAGCTCACTGGGCAAGGCTTGAGCAGCTGCCAAGCTTCTACTATCACTTTTCCATCAATCACGCTCTTTGAGGTTTCTGCTGAAACATATTAGCAGTGGGCTGACTGAGAAGACAAGGACAATGGCACTGAGTTTTGATTCTACTGCATGGACTGGCCTTGTGGGAGCCTAGTCTGTTTGGATGCCCACCTTCCTAGACCTGGATGGAGGGGGGAGGACCTTGGACTTCCCATAGGGCAGGGCACCCTGACTTCTCTTAGGACTGGAGAGGGAGGGGGAGAGGGAGTAGAGGGAGTGAGAGGGAAATGGGAGGAGGGGAAGAGGTGGTAATTTTTAATAAATACATAAACAAAAAAATACTAAAGTAAGCAGGAAGGGACCATTTGAGATGTGCCTGATAAAACCACACAAAGTAGGCTACAGAGTAGAGTACCTTCTGCTGACTCACTGTATACTATAACCCTTCCTTCAAAGAGTTGTGGATCATTGCAGAAGATGGAACAGACAGAATGTAAGAACCAGAGGTGATCAATGAAATACATATAAACACCATCCTACCAACACAGCACAACAGTTGTATGCATGGACTCATAGTGGTTATGAAAGCATACACAGTATGCATGCTCAAGACAAATTCATTCATGAAGAAGGGAGATGGATATGAATTCTCACTTCTAGTCAAGGAGCTACTGGCAACTGATAACCGATGAGACACACAGAGAGAATTTCACTTTTGTTTAGGACTGTTGAAGCTACACACCCAAGAATCTATAAGAAGCACAGACTGTATGAGGTATGTTGAAAACAAAGGAGAACAGAAGTTGGGTTGGAAGAATAGTGAGTGGATTTGGGAGCGGCTTGGGGAGTGGATGGCTATGATCAAAATACATTGTACAAAATTCTCAAAAAATAATAAAAATCAAATTTAAAACAACATTTAAATGAATAGATATTGCAAAGTGGATTCAGTAGACTGATTACAGGCTATCAGAAGCACAATCCAGCATTGGCTATAGAGGTTGTTGGAGATGTTTAGACAACAGTTCAAGAGGATGGATGCTTTTCAAGTCCTATCTGGCACTGAAGACCTAGAGGCTTCCTAGACAACTATTACTCTCTTTTCCCACACAGGAAATTCAAAGAAGCTTGGCTCCAACATCAGCAGGAAGATGGCAGTAGCAATAGCACCAATGTAGTACATGGCAAGCACTCCAGTATGGAAGGAGGAATGTAAGCAAGCTAACAGCTGTGCTTTACCTCCAAAATATTCCTGTCTGGGTCTTTCCCACGTGGTTAAGTCTTCTAGGAAGCATCTTCACTGACACATCCAAAAACTTGTCTCTCAGTTGATATCCAAGACTGGCCACCACAGGAAGTAAATTTGAAGAGAGCCTTTTAGCATTTTTATGTGTAATGTGTTATTAGGGTTTTCATAAAATCGGATACAGTAAACCTTTACTGAACCTTTTCTTGTTTGCTGGATATTCAAAGAAGCTTTCTTTGTGTGATGAACACAGAATTTATTTTACACGAAAACTTGGTGATGAAGTTGGGCAACCCATACCCATAATTTCTTCCTTCATGAGAGCTGAGGAGACTCTGAGCTTAAACCAATCCCTATTGGACAGTTTTTCAACTGCATTCATCATGCTAACAAGCTTGCACTGTATGTTCTGAAAAAAATAAATCCTATATTATATAACATGCTGATTATGTTAAATATAGAGGAATGAGGTACAGTGTTACAAAATGAAAAGCACCTGTTTCTACCAACAATGATAATCAAGAGTGATGGTTCAGCACAATAGCCTCTGGGTAGACTGGCACATATTCATTTATTTTTCTCTTGGGAACATTACATCATCTGGTTTGCTGCCATGTCACAATCGAAAATGACCTTCAATGTCATTCTGCTAAGCACACCACTTTAATGAGATGTTTGGTCCTTCCAATCATATTGTGAATAAATGCCATAGAACTGAAAAATTGATTCTAAAGTTTAGGTGGAAATAAAAAAAATGTAAGAACTGCAAAGAATATTTTTCAAAACAGATGGGGAAGGGATGCCTGCACCTGTGTACATTTGAATATAACATTCTGCTGCTAAGATATATCCAAATAGACAAAGACATGTGATAGAGCTATCATTATTTCAAAATACCACATATCTATGATGAAGCTTACCGAAGTATTGCCTCTAATGTTTTGGATTTCTAAATTCCAATGTTTTTATATAAGTTCGGAACAGATAAATGATGATGCACTCAATTTACAGCACAACCTTTCTAAAATATACTGTCTGGCATGTCAGATTTATCAAGTTTAACACATGCAAAATTATGTTATTTATAAAAATGAGAAGGTAAAATTTTGCATGCTTAAATAATAAAAACAAAGACAGAGCTTAAATATCAGGAACATGTGTGGCAAGTGTCCTTACATTGTAGATGAAATCTTTTAGAAGACTATCACTTCCCAAATGACTTTGCTCATTTAAAAATTTAAATTAAATTTTATTAATTAATTTATTTAGTCATATGCATGTGTGCTGGGAGAGGGTTAGAGGACAACTTATGGAAATTAGTTCTCTGCTTCCCCCATGGGGTGGAGGTTAGGATGTAACATTTGATGGCTAGAACCTGTACAAACTGAGCAGCTCACCACATTGTTCCCTTGTTTACTCACTTTTGATTCCAAATATATATATATATATAATACACACATATATATGAATTATATATATATGTATAATTTGAAACTATAAAAGTTTATATATAATTATTCTTTAATTTGAAGATTTGGACTGTAATAATAGTGAATTACTTTGGGGTGAGTGCATGTGTATGTGTGTTAAGAGAGGCTGAAAACAGAAAATTATTCAACTGCCAATGCAGCTAATTTGGAGCTGGAGAGATGGCTCAGTGTCTTAGAGCATTTGCTGCTCATGTAGAGGGGCCAGTTCTATTCCTAGCACCCCTTCTTAGCTCACAAACTCCCATAACTCCAGTTCCCGGGAATATAACATGCTTCTCTGGCCTATGAGGATAATGGGTANATATATAATGCATGCAGAAAAACTCTACACATAAAATAAAATAAATCAAATCTAAAACAATCACTATAAAATAGGTAATTTTAAAGTGTTTAATGGAATAACAAAAAAAAGTAAAGATTTGATTTGCGGTGATTCACCTGCAGGTTTCAGAGCAGGCAGGGAAAATCAACAGGATGAAGTAAGAAAGAAATCAACTCAGTCCATTTTTATTGTAAACAGCACTGGACCAGGACTTCTAGAGTCTGGCCGTAATCATTTTACTTTAGTCACATTTAAGCACAGCAGAATTTTTAAAAAAATAGTATTCAGAAAACAATTAACTTAGTTCCACGTGTGCAACTACATAAGACATGTTTACATTGAGATTCTTTACAAAATACATGCATCTTCATCCATAATTTCAAAAATTTCATGATTTTCAAACAATGCTCAAGATAAGGGGTCTAGGGAGAATGACTGAGGTAAATATAACGCCTGTGGGTATCAGTATTGGCCTGGCCTTAAGATAACAATGACTACATTTAAGCTGTTGTAAAGAACAAGTGCCATCACTCATAAGGATGGGTCTTATGGTCTAAAAGCAAATACTCAAGATTTAGGAGGAAAGTTTTGAGATAAGTAAATCCTGAAAGATTGGGTCAGACAACAAAAAGATCAACAAGTTGTAAAACTACACCATTCCTGGCATTCCAGGAGAAGTGGTCACGCACCTCATTCCTTTGAAGAGGCAAGCTGTGGGTTTTGGCTTCTCCAGTCTACAAGGCCTTTTTGCTGTCTACATGACTTGAAATTTTAATGTCAATGATGACGTAACTGAAATCAGTGTAAATGTGATATATTATTAAAATTGTTATGTGATATTATATTAAAAGTGTTAGTATTGAGATGAAATAGTAATTACGCTTCATTATTGTTCATTTCACTGTGGGGATGAGCAAGGGAGAAACTGACTCAGTAGAATGGAATTGTTCCGTATTACTTAGGTTTTGCTTGTTCTGTGATGCTATAGGTCGATCAGGAATTTCACATGCTGAGCCAGTGCTGTACCTCTGAGTTACATTCCAGTTTCATTATTTTTTTAGACTAGTCTCAAGTCTGTGATCTTCCTGCCTCAATTGCTCAGAACTTGTTTTGAGAATGTGTATTTTATAAAAATGATTTTCTTTATTTTCTTGAAGTAGATGAGGAAAGTAGAAAAATGCAGCAAGAATTGTTTAAGGAAATTTTCTTCACATGGAAATCAGAATCATAGCATAAGCATTGTTTGCAATGATAGCGTATCTTCCTGATGAATAAGTTCATGCCTGTGAGTATAAGTATATGCTAGGAAAGTTCTTATAGGTATATGCTTTCATATAAATATAAAAATATTCATAACTTCATGGTCTATAAAATGAAACAGTGGGACATATAAATATTTATTATCATGGTCTATTTTTCTTTAATTGGGACAAAACTTTCTGACCAACAACAGAATAGGAGAGAGAAAGGATTATTTGACTTACTTATTCAATTCATAATTATCAAATTATCAATTCCCCAAAACTATTACTTCAAAATCAATAATAAAAGTAAATACATGCTTCAATGGTTTTTAAGCTTTATTGATTTAAAAAATCAGCACCACTTTTAGAACATTTTATATGTTCAATGAAAATAGAAATATCTGTTCAGATTAGCACTTACTATCTTCTCTGAATGCTCTATAGCTGAGATGTCACTTTTCCTCTCTGCAGAATTGGGAAGTCTAGGTATTTTCTACTTATAGAATTATACAAATAATAATTTTTGCCACATTTTCTTTTGTTAACCTATTGGTGGGATGTCTTAGGTCAGGCTTCTATTGCAGTGATAAAACATGAAGATCAAGAAGCAAATTGGGAGGAAAGAGTTTATAAACACTGAAGAAAATCAAACAGGACAGGAATCTGGAGACAGGGGGTGATGCAGAAACCAGGGAGAGGAGCTTCTCTCTCGCTTGTTCCCAATGGCTTGGTCATTCTACTTTCTTATAGAACCCAGGACCATCAGTCCAGAAATGGCACCACCCACAATGGGCTAGAGTCTCACCCATAACTAAAAAATTGTTCTATAAATAGCCTTGAATCCATCTGTGCAGGAGACAACTTCCTAAATAGAACACGAATAGCACAAGCACTAAGACTGACAATTAATAAATGGGACGTTCTGAAATAGAAATGCTTCTGTAAAGCAAAGGACATTATCAATAGAACAAAATGGCAGTCTATATAATGAGGAAAGATTTTCATCAATTCTACATCTGACAAAAGAGTGATCTTCAAAATATATAAAGTACTCTAGAAACTGGACATCAAAAACAAATCATTCAGTTAAAAATGTGGAACAGATATAAACAAAGAATTAAATGGCAGAGAAATACTTAAAGAAATGTTCAACATCCTTAAACATCAAGGAAATGTAAATCAAAACTGTGTTGAGATTCCCTTTGACATCTATTGGAATCAATAGATCAAAACACAAGTGGCAGCAAATGCTGGTGAGGATGTGGAGCAAGAGGAACCTTCCTCCATTGCTGGTGTTTATGCAGTCTTGTACAAGCACTCTGGAAATCAATATGGCAGTTCCTCAGAAAAATTGGTAATCTATCTACATCAAGACCCAGCTATACCACTGTTGGGCCTATATCCACATGGCATACTACCACAAGCTCAATGCAGTTTCATTCATTACAGACAGAAACTGGAAACAACCTAAATGTCCGTCAACCAAAGAATGAATAAAGAAAATGTGGTTATTTACACAATAGACTATTACTCTTCTGTTAGAAAAAAAAATCCTTGAAATTTGCAGACAAAATGATGGAACTATAAAAAAAAATCATCCTGAGAGAGGCAATCCAGACCCAGAAAGGATAATCACACTATAGTCTACAGACCAAGGAACAAGGAGGGATTGAGGGGCGATACATGGATCTCCTTGGGAAGGGGAAATAGAATTGATTGTGTGGGTGGGGGTAGAAACAGGAGGGATCAGGTTGGGGAGGCAAGGACAGAGAAAGAGTGCAGGGACAGAACACTGAAAACAGCTATCTTTGGGGATCTGGCAAGGATCCTATTGGGGAACTGGAACACCAACCCATCCATGAAACCTTGAACCCACACTTGTCCTGCAAACAAAATGTGCTGGGACAATGCTGGCTCAGAGATTGTGAGACTAGTAAACCAATGACTGATCTAACTTAAAGTCTAAGCTGTGAGAGGGAGCCCATGACCAACACTGCCTGGATGGACAGGAACCAGGATCTGGATAGCTTAGAGGGCTGGGATAGAACCAAACACAACTGACTAGGAAAGAAGAAAGGAAGGAAGAAATGGGGGGGGGGAAGAGCCAATGAAATGATTCCTAATGATATTCTGCTTTACTCATAGATTGGTCCCTTGTCCAATTATTTTTAGAAAGGCTTCCTCGAGCAGATGATGAAAGCATATATGGAGACCCACATCCCGCATTAGGTGAAGCTTGAAGGAACCACACAGAAGACAGGATGAGGGATTGTAGGAACCAGAGGTGTTGAGGATACTAGGAGAATCACCTCTGCAGGGTCCATAGGGGCTCACAGAAACTGAAGTGGCAATCACTGAGCCCGTAGGCATCTGTGCTAGGAGATCCACTGCATACATGCTGTGATTCTTTAGTTGGAGGTGTTTGTTGGACGTCTAACAGTGGGAGAGGGGGTGTTTCTGACTCTTGCCTGCTCTTGGGACCCCTTTTCTCTTACTAGGTTGCGTTGGCTAGCCTTTCCAGCCTTGATATAAGGACTTGTGACTAATTTTATTCCACCTTGTTATGCCATGTTCAGCTGATCTCTTTGGGAAAACTGCTCCTTTCTGAAGTGAAACAGAAGAGCAGTGGATCTGAGGAAGAAATGGGGGGGCACTGGAAGGGGAGGCTGCAATTAGGATGCATTATATGAAAGAAGACTAAATTAAAAATAAAGAAAATATCCTACAGCTGGACCTTATGGAGTCATTTTCTCAATATAGGCTCTCTACTCACAGGTGATTTTAGCTCCTGTGAAGTTGACATAAAACTAAGCCAGTACAACTGACCCTTTGTCAGTTTAACACAAAAACACATCATGTTAAGCCATCACCTTTCTTTTCTTTTTCATCAGTAAGATCACACATTTAACACCCCACAATATGAAAATTTATAAAATTCACACAGCCTTTATAATCTCAGACTCTTTAAAAATCCAAAGTCTCTTTTAAAACATAAAATCCATTTAAAAATTTAGACTCTCAAATAAAATGAAAAAGGTAGTTGAGAAGGCTGCAGCAGGAATGCAGTTGACAGGTGATTTCTGCTCAAATATTTATGAGCTTCTATGGAAAGAAAAGCGTTACGCTACACTATCAGCAAATGCATGTATTCTAACTTAAAGCAGCAGTTTCAATGCTAATTATGTAAACAGTTCTCAGACTGACTATACTTTTATGTTCTGTGCATCTATAACTTATTATTCTCATACTGAGGTCACACTAGACACTCCTGCTGGTCATGTGGTTCTGACTCCATTTGCTGTGAGGGAACACGGAGAAGCTCAGTCTGTGTGCCATTGCATCTGGTAGTGTTTCCATGTTACATATAATGTGTCCAATCATGGCTCTGCCCTTCAGAAAGAAGTAAATGAACTGTCTTCAGTGTGGTAGACTTGAACATTTCAGGGTGAGATTATAAAATCGCACTCTCCACCCACTTTCCTTTGAATTAGATTCATTGCTTTCTGCCTGAGTAAAAGGTTCTTATATTTTAGTTCTATCACTTATGACACTAATATACTTTTAGCTGTGGTGATTTAATAATAAAAAGTGTGTGAATCTCAAGCATATTCTCTAGCAATTTATGTAAGCACTAAATGGAGGTGACCCCGTTCTTGTGGGCCTTATCATTTTGTTGACATTTTAAACTCACATGCTTTAATCACATTATGCAGCATAGTGTTTGTCATATGAATTGGTCTCTAAGACATGTAGAAAGAAGAAGCAAATGTGTGCATCTGGAATTCTCCAAGAGAGAGATACAACTTTGTTTATAGCTTTTAAACTTTCTTAAAACTTGGGCTTTACAACTAAAATTACCAACTTTGTAAGACCAATTAGAAAAAGCTATTGTAGGGACACCCACTCGGTGAAAAAAACTTATTAACCACAGCAAATCTGTCAAACTTAGTATTGAGTCTAACATTATATTTTGAGGAAGAAACATGGAATTTTATTTTTGTGTTAATAAACTGGGTTGTGGTCACATCCTGCACACTTTCTCTTATGTTGAGAGAAAATATCCCATCCAAGGCAATATTTCCTATAGAACTACCTGCCATCCAAAGACTATAGGGTTTTCTTTTTTCCTGATGGCTCAGCAAGTTCAGCAAGTGAAGAAAGTAATAATTCTTTAGCCAAGAAAACTGCTAGAGTCAGGCCACAGACACTGTCTACACCCTGTCCTGTAGCAGCCATCCCCACAAAACACTGATTCTCTGCTGCCAGAAATTTCCATTTTGATGAACAAGGGGGTTCTATATTTTTGTGGTTGTTGAGTTTCTGGTGGAGTATTTTCTGTTAGGTTTTTGCAGCTCTAAGTGGCTTTGATTTAAAGCAGAACAACTTTAGAGCTGCCTTTTAGAAATAAATTGAGAATTATTTGTGAAGTTTTGCTTTTTAATGCACATAATTTGGATCCATGATAAAATAGAAATCGGTGCCTCTTCATCCTAAAGAAAAAAAAATTCCTCCCTGCAGAGAGTCTACCACATAGAACCCTTCTCAGGGAGATGGCCTAACTTCAATCCTGTATTCTACATCTAACTGTGTTTGGTCTATGTGGCAATCCCATCATCTCTAACAGACTGAAATCCTAAAAATCTACCTTTGAAATTGATTCAAACATTATTGACAACATTGCCATAGTTGTTTTTATAGAACCAGACGTAGAATAGGAATTCAGGAAAATATTAGAGATTTTTATTATTGTGACTGATGAGAAACATTCATTCATTCCCACAACTGATCTTTATCCTGACTAAAGTGTATGAAGATTCCAGTTTTTAGTTTTCAAAGCAGCTATTACATCTATGGAATACTGCAAATTGTCTCACAGAATCAGTGCCTCCTAATATGATAGGGACTTCAGGAGCAGAAAGAGTTTTGTGATGAAACTTCCTGAGAGTCTGAGAGTCAGGCACATTCTGGGTTGTTCAAAAAAAGATAAAAACTAAAGGTTTTTTTTTATATATTTTAAAAAATAGAACATTGAGATTGTTCCAAACAGAACTGTGTTGATCTCTCATCATGAAGAGAGATCATTGTGATATCATGAAGAGGATTCAGGAGAAGAGAGGAAAATTGTATAAGAATGTATAAGAAAACAAATCGGAAAAACTCAAAATGTGCTCTCTAAAATTATTTCTCTTTAGGATAATCTTTGGGAGGGAAATTAGCCTTATATTCTTTCTCACTGATCTCTTGATGCCTTCACTGGAGCACTTACCCTGCATTTTCAGTGAGCTGTTCTAGGTCACTGCGCAACCCACATCCCACACCAATTCTGGGTGGTAAATGGGTATTCCTCTCTTTTGTTAGTGCAGTTGTGAAGGTTTTATTCCAGGCTCTGACATGGAGAACTGCTTCCTGAACCCTGGTTAATTTACCCTGGGCTGTTGAGTCTGGAGCTTGAGCAAAGTCGAGACATGACTCTATCAACAGTGGTTACAGGCTCCAAATGTTAAGCTTACTAGTAACACTATCCTGAAGCTCTAGGCCTGAATTTTCTAAAAAAAAAAAATGCTTATAGTCTATTTTGTAGGATGCTTTATTTGAATGAAATTAAATACATATGAAAGTGAGATTTAGTCCAGTCGTATATGTATAATATGGACATTTTGCTTGACTATCAGGTATTTCCTTTATTGTCCTACTAGGTATTTGCTACTTAAATAAACTTCAGTCTCATTCACGGGAAAGGAAAACGTAAGTTATAGGGATGAGGGGATTTGTAATCATATATTCAGAGATCAGGAAGACTAAATTCAGACCTCATCCCCCACTTAGACTCATTGCAGCAACCCAGAAGCTGTGCTGAATCTCCTTCCACATTAACTATACTGGTCCCCCTTTAATGTCTTCCCTTCTGTCCCCTGGATCATTTTCCACATGAAGCGTCCTGCCTAGCTGAGAAAAATGGCTTTCATTTAGTGCCTGAAATATTCTCTGTGTTTGGTTTCAGCTGCTCCCTTCTCATATTCTAAAAATCTTCTGAACTTTGCCTTCTAGCCTAATGTTACTGGTGCTCGATTGAAAACAATTTAGTCTGACACATGGTTTATTACCTCACTCAATATTAATAGATCACATACCCCAGTATAATATAATCATGCCCAGAAGAAGTAATCAGAGCTACAGTATAACTTGACTCAACACGTTTGTTTTCCAATTGTGGTGATTAGCCAAGTCCTCAAATACAAGAGATATTCCATCTCTCTTTGGAGGGTCTACAATATTTTGGAGGAGGAGAGAGTGAGCATCTCAACTCAGGAAATAAGTGTGTTAAATACCTACCATGTACATTGTTCACTGGAAAGATATTTGTGGATGTTATTTCCTGGAATTTCCAACATACCAGGAAGTACTGATTCTTGGAGACAATATATAGTAGAAGAGTTTGATGGAGGGAGGGGCTAGGAAATGATATAATTGTGAATGTACTCATCTCATGAATGAAATTCTCAGAAAATACAAAAGTTAATTAGAAAAGAAGGTGTGCTGCCTTCAAAGATACAACTCTATCCAGCCCAGCACAGTGTGAAGATATGGCAAAACTCTTAATGAACAGTAGGCTTTGTTTTTTGTTGATTTCATAGTTTTTGGTGCAGACATTCCTCCTTTTAAAACTGAACATATTTTTCTCTCTTACTCTTGAACAGTGCTTTACAGTTCATAGATATTGTCTCACATGCTCCCTATAAAATTTAGTGAAATGGATGAAGCCTATCTTCTTAGTTACTTTCACATTTGCTGTGATGAAATGGTCTAATGAACGTAATTTAAGGTAGTATTGAAGGGCTGATTTTGGCTCACACTTCAAGGCTACAGTTCTTCAGAGTGGCAGGAAGTTGAGACATCTCCTCATATTGCATCTGCGTCAAGATGCTTGTGCTCAGATGACTTTTCTTTTTTTTTATAGAGTCTAGGATCCAAGCCTAAGGAATGGTGCCACCCACGGTAGGCATATATTCATGTCAGTTAAGCTAATTAAAATGATTCCCATAGGCATCCCCAGAGACCAACTTCCTAGATGATCCTAAATCTCATAATTGAAATTAACCTTCACAAAAATATCATTGTAATAAAAAATGAAATTTCCATACTGTTTATAATCTTTCATTATTTATGTTGACTTTAATAAATGGTAATCAATGGGGTCTGAGTTTTTCTTTAAAAAGACAAATCAAACAAAAAATGGGGGAGAAGTAACTACAGATCACTCTTTGCCAGATGAAATATCTGACAAAACAACTTAGGAAAGTGTAAGATTTACTTTGACTCTGATTCCAGAAGATTCTCTCCATGGACCTCACCTGGTTCTGCTGATTCTGGACCCATGATGAGGTGTATCACATGGTAGTGGGAGCATGGGGCAGAAGCCTCTTACCTTATGGTAGGTGGGAAACAGATAGGGGGAAAGAGAGGCAGGAGAGAAAGTGGACAGAGACAAGGAGAGATTCAGAGGGAGAATAATGAAAAAGTGTAAGAAAAGTCAAGGCAAGATATAGCCACCAGGGTTTTACTCCCATTAACCTATTTCCTCCAGTTCATCCCCACTTCCTGTTTTTAATGTCCTTTCTTGACACTACTACATTATAAACAAAAATAAAGATGCAGATACATAAAGCTAAAAGGATTCATCGTTTGATTGCAGCAAAACCCTTATTCTAGCCTGAGCTAATGGGAGCTCACCAACTCCAACTGGACTGGGAGTGAACAAGCATGGGAACAAACTAGTCCCTCTGAATGTGGTTGACAGTTGGGGCAGACCGAGGGGCCACTGACAGTGGCACTGGGATTTCTCTCTACTGCATGTACTGTCTTCTTGGGATCCTATTATCTTTGGATGTATACCTTGCTCAACCTAGATATAGTAGGGAGGGCCTTGGACTTTCTACAGGTAGGGTGCATTGACCTCTCTTAGGATTGGAGGGGAGTGGGGTGGGAGGGTCTGTGGAGGAAGTGTCAGGAGAGTGGGAGGAGAGGAGGGAGTGGAAATTTGGATTGGTGTTTTTTAGTAATGAAATTAAAATACCTCCCTTTAGTCTCTTCCTATAAGCCTACCTCCCAGAAACCAAGCTACCATTACATAAGTCTATGAAGGACGTTTTATTCTGAAACCATACTAATATTTAGTGATTAAACGCTTCATTCCAACTTTGGGGTTGTTGCTGCACACCTTGCACAGGTTTATTTATTAAGGGGAAGAGTCAGACAGAGCACACATGTCCTCAAGACTACTCCTCTGGTGATCTCGCCACTGGTTCATGCTATTCTGTTAGGATTCGACCAGTAACAGGGCCTTGCTCTGAGATGGTACAGAAGGTAGCACTGGAAAAGAGCTCATAAGCCATCTGAGGAAACATTTCCAGTGTGCAGAGTAATAGCTATTTAGGACTGCTGGCCCAGCAGTGAGTGATGTTTTGTGTTCCATCTGTGCTGATACGCCTTTTCTGTTGGAGTAGAGTTACTTGTATTCTTAAATTAGAAGCACATAGGAAAAAAAAACACATCAGACTACTAAAACAAGAGGCATACCTGGAATTCTGTGACAGTTTTTGGAAGAAGCTATCGCTGTTTTCTAAGTTGAGCTTGAAAGTCATGATGTTCAACTAGAGCATTGCTCTATTCTTGCATCACATCTTGGCATCCAGAGGCTCCCACTATATTCTTCCCAACTGACATTTGTAGAACCACTCCACACTCATGCATACCATAGTTTCTCCATATCTATAAGGCCTGTCTTGTCTTGCACATTTTCTTACAGTTTTAGCCAGCATTTAGGCATCTATACAGATCACCAGAAAATGAGGGGACTGGAGCTGACCCAAATCACACTTCATCAGTGTTCAACAAAACAGGTACAATGTAAGGAAGGAAAGAAACAAGCTTTGCGGAAATGGATTCTAATGAAAGAACATCAGTGAAGCAGAAAATAAGGTTGCTGCCATGTTATTTGGCCCCAATTGTCTACATTTATAAGCTGTCTGTTCCAACAATGTGGGGTCTTCTGGTACATGGAATTGTGCTATTTCTAGCATGATAGTTCTCACTATTGGGGCTGTGTCAAGAGCACACATAAGATCGGTTTTAGAGAGAAAGAGGGAAAGTATGCACAGGATCATTGCCATCAATGAGAAGTTGCTGCTAGCCTCCAACAGGAAGGAAATTGTTGTAGTGAAAGCACAAGAAGGGCCTCTGCCTTCCACCCTGTCTTGTTCTTGTCACCTGTTATTGGTGGCATTGTCTGTGCTTTGCCTTGGTTGTGTTTATCTGAGCCTTTTCTAAAGTGCTTCCTTGTAGTCTCATTTTTTTTGTAACAACCCCTTTCTATATCAAACCTTCACTTTTGATTTGTATATTTCTTGCAGGAAAAGTTTATATTTATTAACCTATTGATTTATATCACATTCTTTAATGCATTCAATCTATTAATCTGCAATAAAAAACATTACTGACTAGCATATTTCCTCCCAGGCCAAATGTTAGCTTTTGTGAATAGTGTTGTAATAATGACATGCAAGTATCTCTGCAAAGTGCTGACTTAGATTCTTCAGTCAAATACCTAGGAGTAGCAAACCTAGATTACATGGCAGTTCTATTTTTGGTCTTTGGAAGAAGACCTCTAGTGATTTCTACAGTGGTTGCAGCAGTTTACACTCCCACCACCCATTCATAAGATTTCATTTTTCCTGCCCTCTGATCAGCATTTGTTGTTTGTCTCCTTGATGATGGCTGTTCTGGCCTGTGGGTGGGGTGGGAACAGCACTATAGAATTCTTTGGGGATATTGCTGACAGTAAAACGCAAGTGAAACCAAATAAATCATTCATAAAAGATTTGTCTGGAGCCACAAATGTGAATTTTCCATCAGAAATAGCTGTACATCCATGTTTATTATTGTATTATTCTCAGCACTCAAGTTAAAGAATTAACCTAGATGTCCATCAACAGAGCAGATGAACAAATCAGGGTTCATTCAATGAATCCAGCTGGGAAGAAGAATGAAATTATCTCATTTGTATGAAAAAGTGAATGGAATGGGAGATCATTGTGGTAATATACAAAATGAGGAACACTGGGAAATATAAATATTACATATGGTCTCTATATGTGGAATCCTGTTTTAACACACTTGAGTATAATGCGCATGTGATACACACAGCATAATAATAAGAGGACCATTTTTAAAAATTGAATAGAATCAGTGGGGGAGGGAGAAGAGTACATTTGTTACTTTCCTTGTTATTGTGACAAATGCCTAAGAAAACATCTCAGCGAAAGAAGGATTAATTTTGGTTCACAGTTTGAGGATACAGTTCATCATGGTGAGAAGGCATGGTGGGAGGAACTTGAAGAAGCAGCTGTTCACAATTTCTCTGTGGTCAAGAAATTTAGAAAGATGAATAGTGGTACCCAGTTCCCTTTGCCATTTCATTCATTCTAGGCCCCAGATATTGAACAGCACTGCCTATACTCAGGGTTACTCTTCTCACCTCAGCTGACTTAATTTAGACCATTTCTCACAGACACACCCTGAGATTCATTTCTAAAACCTATCAAGTTGAAAATCAAGATTGATTCCAAATCCTATCAAGTTTAAAATCAAGATTATTCATCACAACACTAATCTTTGTCAATTTGATCTCCAAATATATCAATTTTAAGGCATTTTCTTTCACACCTCTTCCCCATAGACTTATATCACTGCAAACGCCATCAGTCCATTTTCAAAAGTCTTCATAGTCTAACAATTTCAACATTGTTTAACGGTCCAAAGCAACCTCTTTGTAGTGAGTTCATCCACAATAAAAATGAATTTGCATACTTTCAATATACAATAACACAGAATAAAGATTTTAAAAAGGAAGAATGTGGACGCAACAATAAAGTATCGTATCAAAGCAAGGTCAAAATCCAGCAAGGGGCTGGGATTTGGCTAAGTAGTAGAGTGCATGCTTGGCAGTTCAATCCTTGCTACTCACCACAAAAACAGGGAGCAGAAGTTTGGAACTGGAGAGATGGTTCAGAGGATAAGAGCACTTGATATTCTTCTAGAAGCCTAGAGACCATTTTCCAGCAACCACATGACAACACACAAACTCTTCCTGTCTTCTGCAGACACAGTGTGCATGTGGTATACAGACATGAGTGCAAACAAGACATGCACACATATAAAACAAAAATAAATTTTAAAATGATATTCTTTCTCAATTAAAACAAACAAACCAAAACAGCAGGAAAACAACAAACCCTGTAGCTGTATGCCTAATATCTGGGACTCATGGTGAAATTATCTGGCCTCCAAAGTGTTTGCACAAGCCCACTTGACATGCACAGATTTTCTCAGTGGAGACCTCATGATTCTGGCTTCTCTAACACCCTGGGATCTCCATTTATACCTTCAGCTTCACTTTCATAATTTCATGCAGCGGGCAGCCTGGCATCAGGGATTCTTTAAATCTCAATGCTCCACCCTCATGCCCATAAAACCAGCACCACAGGGATGCTGCTCTTAGGTTCTTTTGCCAGCTCAGGATAGAGCTTTGCAATATTTGACCCTTCAGAACTCATTCAGTGTTTGGAGTAGGGCACCCCTTGGATGACATTCCCACTTTAAGCTCAGTCCTTTGAAATCAATTTGGATTTGCACAACTTAGCACCCCTGGCAGGTGGGCTTGACTCCCAGGCACCTATGCCCTGACCTCTCTTAGTATTTCACATTTCCTTAGCAGCTACAGAGGCTTTATCTTCTTCAAGAAACTTGCTCACAAATCTTTTCTTACCAAATTGCACATTTTTGTTTGTTGTTTTTCCCACTGCAGACCCAGCTGAAAAAGTCATGATTAAGTCAATAAATTCATACAATGATTATAGGCTAAAAATAAAATAAATAAAAGGTCTGATATTAATCCTCATATTTTTCTGTCTCCATGATAACCATAATCATCATTTACTAATGAGCTCTTTCTTATTTGAAATTCAAAGAGAAAAAAACAAGTAAAAGGAAGCCAAGATTTCCAAATACCTTTACTGTGATTTCCCCTCTGCTTACTTACCATCCCTCTTTTTTTATTCATACATTTGCACTACTGTATTTGAAAATTGAATATAAATCTAAAACAATTCTGAAATAAAATAACTGTGTTTAGGCAGATGGTACATATTGTTTTCTTCCCTGTCTCCCTTTCCATTCTCACTCTTTACTCAGCTTATCCAGAGCACAGATAACTACCTACCCACAAGGACTCAGAAATTCTATCTATTGTTGGGAGAAGCGGGCCCTTTGTTCATCCCATCCAGCTAGCTTACACCCAAAATAATCACACAGAAACTATATTCATTTAAATACTACCTGGCTCATTATCTCTAGCCTCCTATTGGCTAACTCTCACATCTTGATTTAACCCATTTCTTATATTCTGTATGTCACCATGAGGTCATGGCTTACCAGGAAAGATTCAACATGTCTGACCTGGCAGCTCCATAGCGGCTCTCTGTCTCTGCCCTTCTGCCCAGCATTTAGTTCTGTCTACTCCACCTACCTAAGTGCTGCCCTATCAAAAGGCCAAGGCAGTTTCTTTATTCAACCAATGAAAGCAACACAGAGAGAAGAACCCCTTACACCAACCTATGACTTTTGGGTTGGTAAGTCCAGTTTTTGCCTTTTGTCTTTATCTTGTCTGACTCCACAAGCATACTGAGTATCTCTCATCATCCTTTCAATACTAATATACTGTCAGAGGAAATGCACTGTCCTTCTTGACAGCGGGAGAAAATGGGAAGACATGAAATGCAGAGAATGGCAAAGTTTCAAATGAGAGCCAGCTTAAGCCCAGGTTAAACTTGAGCTTCAGAGAACTGGTACCTAGAAAATAGGTTTCCGGATTAGCAGAGCTTCAAATTTGATTGTTGTAGCCGTGCGTGTTATCACAGACTAACTAGAGTTGATTCAAAACCAATCTGGAGACAACTCTTCCAAATTTGAGCTGTAGCCAAAGAGCAATCAATTTTCCCTGTATCACAAGAGAGACTCCCTTTTTTATTTCTCCCTTGGACCCTGGCCTCTGTTCTTATATATCTCCCTTGCCTTTAATTTCTACCTATGGAGTTTTATATTCTACCAGAATGGCTTCCCCTTTTAAAGAAATATCTAGGACCTTTGAAGGAGCAGGCCCAGGCCAGTAACCTCCACCAGAGCAGGCCCAAGTGAGCCACCTGGACCAGACCCTTGAGCCAAAGACCTCCTTGGGAACAGGACCCAGGAAGTCACCTCCATGGGCCCAGACCCAGGCCAGTAACCTCTGCAGGAGCAGGCCAAAGACACTGACACACTGGGGAGCAGATGAATGCCAGTGACCTCTGCTGGAGCAGGACCAAACCAGCAACCTCCATGGGATCAGACGAGAGTCAGCAATCTCTGTGGGAGTAGACCCAAGCATGACCTCTGCAGGAGCAGGCCCAAACCAGCAACCTCTATTCGAGCAAGTTCAAGCAAGCAACCTCCATGGGAGCAGGTCCAGGCTTAAGTGACCTCTGGGAGTGCCCAGGGACCTCCAGGAACACTGAATGATCTCCAGCTAGACTGGAACTGTGGCTCCGGCTCCACCACCAGGAGCAACCATCTGAGTCTTGTATCCACCTGGAAGAGTGATTACCAGAGACACAGCACAGCTATACAAATCAGAAGAAAAGATTCGTAAACAAGACACACTAAACACCATAAAGAGCAATACGACACCAACAAAAACTAGTGGCTCTGAAACAGCAAGACTTGAATATCTCAATGCAGATAAAGCAGAAGAAAATGGCCTAAAAATAACTTTCTATGAATGTTTGAGGCTCTTAAAAAGAAATGAAAAATTCTATTAAAGAAATGGAGAAAAAGACTGAAAAAATTGGAAGAAATCAACAAATCCCTTAATGAAAACCAAGAAAAAGCTATCAGACAGGTGAAAGAAACAATTCAAGACTTGAAAATTGAAATAGAGACATAAAGAAAACACAAACCCAGGGAATTCTAGAAACAGAAAATATGGGGAAACAATTAGGAACCACACGTATAAGCATAAACAACAGAAGACATGAGATGGAAGAGAGAATCTAAAGCACTGAATATATGATAGAGGAATTAGATTCATCAAACAAAGCATTAAATCTAACAGAAGCTTAATACAAAATATCCAGGAAATATGGGACACCATGAAAAGACCAAACCTAAGAATAATAGGGATAGAAGAAGGAGAAGAAGTTTAACTCAAAAGCACAGAAAATATATTTAACAAAGTCATAAAAGAAAACTTTCCCAACCTAAAGAAAGATATGAATATGAAGATACAAGAAACTTACAGAACACTAAATAGGCTGGACTAAAAAAAAATTCCCTTACCATATAATAATCAAAACACTAAACATACAGAAGAAAGAAATAATATTAGGAGCTACAAAGAAAAAAGGCCAAGTAACATATAAAAGCAGACCTATCAAAATTACACCTGACTTTTCAATGGAAACAATGAAAGCCAAAAGGTTCTAGTCAAGCTTTGTGCAAACATTAAGAGACTATAGATGCCAGCCCAGACTGCTATACCCAGCAAAATTTTCAATCACCCTAGATGGACAAAACAAGATATTCCATGATAGAACCAGATTTAACCAATACCTAGTTACATAACTAGCCCTGCACCAGGTACTAGAAAGAAAACTCCAACCGAAGGAAGTTAGCTACATTAAAAAAAAAAAAACCAGACAATGGAAGATCTCACAGCATTAAAACCCCACAGAAGGGAAAATGCACACAATAACATCACCAACAATGAAAACTAAAATAACAGGAACTAACAATCACTGGTGATTAATATCATTTAATATAAATGGACTCAATTCACCTATAAAAAGGCACAGGCTGCTAGATTGGATATGAAAACAGAACCCATCCTTCTGCTACATACAAGAAACACATTTCAAACTCAAAACAGACATCCCCCTAGGAATGCCCAAATTTCTATCAAACACCATGAGGCGCCTCTTTGATGCCCATCTTCCTCTTGAAGTATATTGGTGTTGCCAGGAGCAGAATTGTCTCACTGTCATGAACAGCCCTAAGTTATTAAAACATCTTAAATGCCATATTCTGTAGTCTTTGAAAGATATGAAGAATGCCTATCTAACTGGTGTTGCCAGGAGCAGACGTGTCTCACTGTCATGAACAGTCCTAAGTTATTAAAATATATGCCACGTTCTATAGTCTTTGAAAGATATGAAGAATGCCTATCTAACTGAAATATATCTCTATATATC
>LOEQ01003713.1:25544-37571 GCA_001685075.1 Bramus lutescens | reverse complement strand
AGGCAATGCTTAAATGAATACAATTTGTGTGTTGTTATTTCAGGGTATAAGCTATCCATGCGGGAGCTGGGCGGGATGAAAAGCAGGCCCATGCTCTCCCCTATCACTACAAACTCTCTCATATGGGAGAACATTTAATTGGGGTGTCTAAGAATTCAGAGGTTTAGTCCATTATCAACAAAGTGGGGCAAAACAGTCTGCAGGCATACATGTTGAAGGAGAGGTAGTTGGGAGTCCTACATCCTGCAGGTGATAGGAAGTGAACTGAGATACTGGGTGTGGCTTAAGCATGGATGAGACCTCAGAGCCCAACTCCACAATGATACACTTCCTCCAACAAGACCACACCCACTCCAACAAAACCACATTATCTAACAATGCCACTCCCTATGGGGGCAATTTTATTTCCAACCACCATAATTACTGTTGAAAATCTTTACCTCCATAATTTTTAAAGCCTGACAATAGAGACCAAAGTCTACAATCTGAGAGGTTAGAAAATAAATCGAAGTCCTGCAGCAACCTAAAAAGAATGCAGTTAAGCCTTAGAGAGCCAGCAAGACCAAGATCAGACCCATTGCATTTTAATTTGCTCAATCTCTAGTTAAAACTTCCTTACTCACCTATCATTTTGAAAATATAGAACATTTTTATGTATCAATTATTTTTAAAAGAAAAGATGCTGTTGGCAATAAAGCATGGAGAAGGACAGGTTTTATAATTTGAATTTTCTCACAGATATCCAGGGCTCATCACCTCAACCCTGTGGCTAGAAGGAGCAGGATGATGTTTTCAAGACCTCAATTATAACCCACTGTTAGGGCTATGAGTCCAACTCCAGCCCTGACCCAGGGTCCCAAAGGTGAAATACTTCTCAGAAGTGAAGGAAGGGGTGAAAGATCTCTATAGTAACTTTACACACGCTCTGAAGTTCATGCTTTTCATTTCATGTGTTCTTTTCTTGTTCTGTTTCTACACTAATAATCCCAATCTACTTCTAACTTCTCCATGCTTCTTCTTCATGTATTCTAATAACTCTTCTATAGGAGCCTTGAAGAGGCAAGGAACTGAGCCGTTTATCATGGCAATGAAAACGTCCAAAGCCATAGGAGCAAACTCAACCAGTTGAGGGGTTGGGGCCCAATGCCCAATGACAACTTTGAGATGCAGATATATTGTAGAAGACTGTCAAACAAAGAATAGGCATGCTTTAGGTTAATGTAAGTTTAGCTTAGGATAGCACTTTCCTATTTACTGGCAGAGTAAATCCAGGTCACCCTTGATCTCTATCTTTGAAAGTTATGGCTAAACAACTTTAGGCATGTTGTCATTCTTGTCCTTGGGAATCTGTGGGTGTCTCAAACAAGGTCTCTTGGCCTGGATGCTAACACTGAACAACTGTCTGCCAAGGAAAATAATTACAAGAGGCCAGACTTTTAAGTTTATAGAAAGGTCTGGTTGAAAGGGTAACAATATAGACTGTGATTACTTTCTTGCCAGAATCATGCACTGCTGGAGGAAGTCATCCAATATACCAATGTGTAGGGAAGATTGTGTCTAGTAAATGATTAACACACTGTATTGCTCTAGGAAGAATTCCCAAGATGTGATGTGAGGGAAGCAGCTCTTTACAAGAGAATGGGGGCAGCTTAACACATACAGAAGGCAGTATTCCTAACCATCTTGCAGATAACATTGATAAGATATGCATCTCTGGTGAAATATTTCTCATTGCCTTGGTGAATGATGAATGAGGTGTGTCCTCCATGAGATATGCATGTCTGATTAGCTGACCCTGATGTATGCGCTGAGCTCTCACTGCATAATTCTATAGCAACCTGGGAATCCTAGAACCACATCACCAGGAAAGTTATGAAAAGGCATCAAGTTGAATACTTGAAGAAAATCTAAAGCAGAGTAAGGCAAAATTTCTGGATTGCAGCAAATGTGGTAATTATAAGGAACCTAGCAAGTTAAGTATACTAACTGTAATGGAGAGGTAGATAGAACGAGGAGAAATTCTAATAAATGATCCAAACTGAGCAAAAACTGAGAAATGAGAATGAGGACTGGAGAGATGCCTTAGCAGTTAAGAGTTCCAACTGTTCTTGCAAAGGACAGGAGTTTAGATCCCAGAATCCACATCAGCCCTCTCTAATTACAGTTCTAAAGTATTCAAAGTCCTCTTCTGACCTCTATGGGCACACTAATGCATGTGCACACACAAACACATCAACAAACACACACACACGAATAAAATTTAAAAAGTTAAAAATATTAACAAAGAAAACTATGTTCCAAATAAAAAAGGAAACATATGAGTAAAAAAACTATTAATAAAGGAAATCTATCAAGTTGTAAAAGGGACATTTTTAAATGATATATTTATCATGGGCACAGTGTAGTCAAGAGAAGCATCTGACAGAACACTAATTAATCTTCTATTTCACCTGCCTGTTTTGGCTTCATTTAAAGGCATTAACAATAAATAAAAGGTTATAGGACTAAAGAGAGCATCAGGAACAAGAGTTTTGCCTTCTTTCCCTATCAGGAAAAGAAATCTTTTCACCCCCGAGTACAAGTCAATCAAGCTTCAGATTTAGCACACCTGCCTTTCAAGGTTGTGTAAGTGGTTAATGGAGAGTACACACCTGCTATTGTACTCCTACCATTTTATTGTTTTATTTGCCTTGTTGTAAAAGGTTAGGGAAATGTTAATAGTTAATTAGTTCATGCAAATTATTTAAAACCATTTCACTCAGATAATTAGTGCTGTCATTTTCACAGGCCTTCTCATTGAGGTAAATGATAAATTCATGTTGATAATAAGTCATAAAGTTTCTTTCATATGTTCTCTGCTTTTCACCTTTTTAAGTACTCATTAACTGCATGATCTCATTTAATAACATTATCACACTGGTCTTCCACAGAGTACTCTGTTATCTATTAGGAACCTACGACAAATGCAGAGAACAAATATGTCATGTCTTCTCTTTATATCCCACTCATGATTATGTAATTACCAATTCAAGTTCCCCCAACTTACTGGCAGGAACCTCACCAGTTCTCAACAGGCATTATCACCTTCTGATTTTAACTATACAGAAAACGCAGGAGCTTCACCATTACAATAACAAACAAGCTCTCTCTTGACATCAGAAGCAAAGGAATCTGGAGACCACAGAAAGCACAACTGTTGTCATTGGTAGAACAGAATACAGCAGTTCTTCAGAAACTAGTCAACTTGATAGTACCAAGTCTATATGCATACAGCTCCTAAAGTGTGTCACTTGCTTTTTCTGAATTATAGTTCTTTTGCTTAATACTCAATCACAGTGCTAGTATTAGTCAAAACAAAACTCTTGCTCAATATTTGGGATTAGGGTAACTACTAATAGGTAACTTCTATTTTTTTACATTCCTTGGATGATATTATTGTGTGTATGTGTGTGTGTGTGTGTATGTGTGTGCACATGCGTGTGTGTGTATTGCTTATATATGAGTGTGTGAGTACATATCACTGTTTAAATGTTGCTGTCAGAGGAGATCATTGTCTCTATCACTCTGTGCCTTATTTGCTTGATACAGGTTACCTCATTGAACCAGAAACTTGTTATTGTTGTTGTTTTAGGGAGTGGTTCAAGACAGGGTTTCTCAGTGGCTATGGAGCCAGTCCTGGAACTCACTCTGTAGATCAGGCTGGCCTTGCACTCACAGAAATCTAACTGCCTCTGCCTCACAAGTGCTGGGATTAAAGGTGAGCGCCACCACCACCCAGCACTTGTTATATTGTTAATGTAGCTTGTCAAGGAGTTCATAAGTTAAGTTTGTCTACACTGCCCTCTGACACTGGGGTTACATGAAATCCCAGTATATCTGACTTTTTATGCTGATTCTGGGTATCAGAAGTTAGGTCCTCAGGCTCAAACAGAGAGCATTCTTACCCACAGAGCCATCACTCCAGTACCACAAGATCGTGTTATACTTGAACATTATCAGTGTTTATAGGAACTCTGAAGCTTAAGAAAATCTGCCCCCTGATACTGAAACAAAAACACATGTTTTTTTTTGTTTGTTTGTTTGTTAAGATATAGTGGTACTACATAGCCTGGTTGACCTAGGATCTTGTATCTTTAGCATCCAAGGTCTTGATATTATAGCGGAATCGTGCTACTTTTTTAAAAATGCCATATTACTTGCAAGAGATATGGATTCTTTGTTAATTTTAATAAATACATATTAAGTGCTTTAATCATATGAGTCCTGCTGTTCTTTGTTCATGTATTCAGAATCTAAAGAGATTCAAAGAGCGAAATCTTTTAAAACCATAATCAGCTCATTTAAACAGCATTAAACAGTAGCCAACAAGGCAAAAAATTAAGCAAAAATAAGACTGTATCTGAAATGAGACAATAAATATTTTTCATTTGTTTCAAATTAGGCCATGAGATTCTCAAAGACCTCCTCCTTCCACTGAGCGATTTTCTGGGACAGGAGTAACAGCCATTGTGACCTAGGAATTTATTGAGAGCTGATCTTCATCCCACAGAATGATGGAAAGATTCCAAAACAGGGTGTTCCATCAAAATAAATCTCAATCCCCAGACACACGAATTTTGATATTTTATTTACCTTCATAATATTACTTTATTTTAAATTATGTATATATGTGTATGGCTGTGTACATGATTTTCAGTGCTGCAGAGGCCAGAAAACAGTATCAGACCCTTGGACGGGAGTTACAGCAACCTGATGTCATTTTAGGAAACAGAACTGATGTCTTCTGTAAAAGAGGTATATTCTCTTACCCTTTGAGCCTCCCTTTAGCTCTTAGAATTTAGTTTTTTAAGTGTCTTATACAAATGTTTCCATTCTCAGGTGTCATTTACCTTCTGAAAATACATAGTCCAAGAAACGAAGAGCTATCCAAAACAGATTTCTCCTTAAGCCCTCATCCTCATTTAACACTTCAGTGGTGTTGATGACAAGGTCATTCATTTTAAATGAGTGAGTTTAGGATAATGTAGACTTAGAAAGCTGAATTGGACTTGCACAAAAGAACTTCACATTTTTTTTCTACATTTCAACAAATGAACAGAAAGCTTAACAATATGTGCTTCAGAAGACTAGGTATGAGCAGAGCGCAGAAGCAGCAGTGAGTGGCTAGCTGCCTTCCAGAAAGCATGGAAGCAGGGAGAGAAGGCATAAGCTGGCTAAGAAAGGAATGAGGGGCCTAGAAGGATGACTTGACAGTTTAGAGCACTTGTTATTCTTTCTGGATTTGGCTCCCAGCACCTATGTCAGGCAAATGTCAGAATCACCTGTAGCTCTAGTTCTAGGGGATCTGACCCTTTCTTTTATCCTCTGTAGGTACCAGCATTCAAATGCACACACACACACACACACACACACACACCAGCACGCACACACACACGCACACATACACACAAACACACACACACACGCACGCACACACACACAAACACACACACACGCACACACACACACATGCACAAACACACACACACACACACATACGCACACCAGCACGCACACATGTGTAACAATAATAAAAACAAATTTTAAAGAAAGGCATGAGAAAGGCCAGGCTCCTAATTTACCACTTATCTAATAATCGGAGTTGATTTGTTTGAGTCAATGTAATTCCTACGCAATGTCTCTTGTGGACACTGGAGTCTTAACAGAGCCTTAATAGAAAATAAAAAAAAAAAAAGAGCAAGTCAGTAAGCAACACCCCCTTACAGCCTCTGTAACAGCTCCTGCCTGCAGGTTCTTGCCTTATTCAGTTGTGTCCTGCCTTCCTTCAGTGACTAACAGCAATTTGAAAGTGTAAGCCAAATAAACCCTTTCCCAGCTAAAAACAACAACAACAACAACAAAAAAAAAACAGGACACTTGCTTTTCATAGAATTATTGGAAAACACCCATTCCTAAATTAGAACCTACAGAGAGCTTGCAAATTTCTAGTGTATGTGTAATTATTAGTGCAAAGTTATATATTTATATAAATTTCTAATTCATATGCCCATGCAATATATGTATATATTTGATAAATCAAAATATGTAATATACAAATTATTTATGGAACACAAAATAATTTTTTATATATTGTTTAATATATTTATAGATTATATTTATGTTTATGAGATACTTACATATCATATTATATATAATATAATATGTAAATATATATTATGAATATATATTCCCATAGAAAACACATAGAATTAATGAAAGAGGTGGCAGAATTAAGAAAGATGGAATAACTCCACCAGGCTAACGAGTAGAACATTCCATTTCTTCACAGTGAGAAATGGAAAAGATTTGGGAAGAGGTCTATCTAGTTATCTAGAAAGCTAGATTTTCAGGTCTCTCTGTGTAGTCAAAGGGTAGAAAAAAAGAATGCTTTACTTCAGGACAATCTAGAGTGAAGCTTTATTTTTAGAAAATAGTCAGTAGGCCACATGGAAAACAGGCTACTAGGGAAATTGCTGATAGTAGTTCCAGTATATTATGTATTATAACTTAGCAAAGACAGCACCATTGGCTGGAAAGTGGCAATAATAGTACACAAAGGATTTAAAATAATGCACTGGGATTTAAAGGCCTACGCATAGATTGTATGTGTGTGGTGACTAATAGAGCTGTGTGTGGGGGGGATCTATTCTAGGTATGCTAGTGAGTGCTAATCCAGTAGTCAGTGAAAGCTTCAAAGAAAATGCACATCAGTGGACAGGAATACAACTCTGAGGACATTGGAAGTTGAGCTTTTAGAGATAGGGTGAGACTTGAAGGCACATAGAAGGAAAAAGAAGCTGCCAATCCAGATCTTTTAAACATCTGAGCACAAGCTTCCAACATAAACAGGGTCATTAACAGCATGAATTAGAAATGAAGCTGAGAAAGGGTTTGGAGTGAGACAAAATGTAGACCCAAAAAGGCCTCAAAGAAAACATTTAATTGTTGCTAAGAATTGAAATTTTCTGGTTAGACATGGAAGAAAGGGAAACTATCTTTCAAAGTGAGTTTATTAATTACATTATTCTGCTTCACAAAAATGTATATTTATCCCTGCCAGGGATTGCCACCACTGGGCATATAATTCTGCATAAAGAAATGTATTTCTTGATTATATATAAGATACATAAGATTAATATATAAAGAAAATGATTAGTCAAAAGTTATATATTATGAAATTAGTTGACTGAGAATAAAAAAGTCTAAGAAAATGGAAAAGGACAGCCTCAGCAGCATTGCTCAGCTGATAAAGGTGCAGCCTGCCAAGTCTGCTGACCGGATATGGTAGGAGAAATCCAACTCCTACAATCATCCTCTGGCTTCCACATGTGCATATGCACTTTTACAAGTTCATGTAGACACATAAACACAGAAAATTACAAAGTGAATAAATAAATAAAAGTATATCTCTTTAAAGATACCAAAGACTAGTCTATTAAGGATGTTTATTTAAGGGCTGTACAGGAAAAAGAAATAATAAAAGATGAAATAAAGAATAAGACAATGCAGAGTGAGATGAGAGCTCAGAAATCAGACCCTAGTACATGAAAAGAAAAAGGCTTATATAGAGTGATAATGAAGACAATCAGCTGGACTATTGTGAACGATATTGGTAATTCACAGAGAATATTATAATAGGAATCAGAATGTGGTTTATTCGATGGGAGGGGTTTGATAAAGATACCAGATTTATGGCTGAGTACTCTGGAGTCTCTCACTTTCTGTACATCATCCAATTGTAGGTTACTGTGTTAGTTAACAACAGAAGCTTCTCTGAAGAGTGTTCACTGAGTCTCTGATCTATAAATATAGAAATATTTCATTAGATGCAATTTTGTTGCCATGTTCCTTTAGCAAAATAATAGTAGTAGATTTTACCACAAGCCCATCATCTGTTTAGTTAAGGCCCTTTGACATTTTAGCAATATAACATATGAGTTCTAGCTCATGAATGGATCTTAATTACAATCAATTAAAAATTGGTTGCTCTCATAATTATTTGTATCATTATAGCACCAGTTTATCTTTTGTAGGTTACAGGAGATGTAGCTGGATGATGTTGATGATTACTCTTCTACTCCAATAACATGCAAAGTGCCTTCTAGCACCATTAACACCAATCAGTAGGTATGAGGCTTATAGATGAGAAGAGCTCTATTTTTCATTGTTCTATGACTAAGTTGTAGCATTCCCAATAGAGACTCACCATGTTATAGAGAGTGACCAAAAACCATGGTAATGCCTGTGATGTTTGGGGGTGTCTGTGATACCCCTTTGACCAGTTACTCATCAATATTTAGCTCATTCTTGGAATGGAATATTTTATTTAGTAGATAAGATGTCTAGTTTAAGCATTGTCTCCTCTATTATTTGGTGCCTTCATTTAGATTATTCTCACATGTGTATATATTTTAGGAAGCTTCTATAGCAGTAGGATTCCTAATGACTTTCCAAAAGGCCTTTAATTGTGAATTTGCAGAGAACCATGACAGCACCCACAAGAGCTTCACAGAATGAATCCAGATAAAATAATTCCAGCAAGGAAAAGAAGAATTGGACACAAATTACTACCCCTAATATGCTGGGAATGTGAAATTCAGTGTTCTCCAATAGAGTGTTACCGTTTTTATCAACCACATTCCAGGCCATTTTCCAGGCATAGGAGTAGCCTATCAATACAAAATAGACATCAGTGTGTGTGTTCGTGTGTGTGTGTGTGTGTGTGTGTGTTTGGTTTTAGTTTCATTTTGATACATTTTTATTACTGCTGTATTTTTTGTTTGTTTTTATTGTAGTTTTTGTTCTTTTTTGTCAAGAAAGAGAAAAGAACATGAAACTGAGTAGAAAAATAAGGGAATATGTGAGAGAAGTTGGGAATGGAGAAAACCTTAATAAGATTAAAATATATGTAAAAATTCTAAGGAAAAAATAAATTTTAAAATTAAATCATTTAGCATTATACAATTTTGTAATACATCAATAAATAATGCAAAATATATAAGGAAAGTAGATGATTAATGTAAAATAAACATAACAGATTAAGAGAAAATTGACACACATGTTGGATTTCTCTGAATACAGGACAAACTAACTGTAAAACTTACACCTGAAAATTTGGAAAATTTGAATATAAATCCTGTTTTCTGATGTGATATTTAGTTTTCATTTTTACCATGCTAATGTTTCCAGAAAAGCTTATCATTCAGAGTGATGCTAAAGTGTTCCAGAGTGAAATAAACTTATAAAGTTTTTTAAATGCATGCATACCTTTGCTTTCTTGTGGATTTTTTTTTTACAAGTTCAAAGTTTGTGGTAACCTTGTTTTACTGAAGTTACCAGAAATGATTTTCCCACAGCACACACTTACTTTTTGTCTCTGTGCTATGACCTAGCGATACTACCAGTACTTCAAACTAGTTTAAGCATATGTGTTGTGACAGCTTGTGATCAAAGAACCTTGTGTTACTGCTCTTGTTATTTTAAGTCATGGTGATCAAACTCCCTATTTCCTGGGGTAGAATAATATTGAAAAGAGGTCAGTGAAGCACTAACAAACAATAGTCTCCAGATGTTCAAGTGAGCAACAGAACTATGAGTGATTGAACAAGTCATATGGTAGATAGGAAAAATACAAAGCAACACAGTTTATGAGAAAATACTAAAAGAGAAACATAGTCTTTGTAAAAGTTCATTGCATTTGAAAAACATTGTTGACGCTAAATACAGCAAGCAATGAAGATAGATCCAAAATTGAGCTGTTACGCTAACAAACCAAGCTGTGAATACAGGGGAGACAACCTTCTTTTTAGTTTTTAGAATGTTTAGAATGTATTAGTATTAACATATCTTAATTGTGTAAAACAGTGAGCTTTATCACAACATTCCTATTCATTTATATCATGATAGTATCAAGAATTTTTTAAGGGATAGTACTCTTTCACTGACCGTATAGATGAATATAAAGCAAATCACCCAGGATAAAAAGATTTAATGATATATGGAAATGATTAAACCAGCCCCGGTATTACAAGAAGCCAAAGTCTAAACTAGAACAATGCCCAGACAATTAGGAATGCACAGATTCATGTACTTAACAGCAGTATTTGGCTTGTGTGGTTCAAGAGAAGAAGCCATCTTAATTATATAATATATAATAGTCAGTATAAAGCACAGCATTGCTAACATAATACAGCAAGCAATGGAGATCTAGATCAATGAAGGAAGAGATCCTGGAGAGAAGAAACCTCATGTAATTGAAACAAACTAGCACTGAGAGAACTATCTAGAACTTTCCTAAATGGTGAGAAATCGATGTTTACCTTCAACACTGCAAAAATCGGGCTACTTTTTGCTAGGGGCTAATGCACCTGACGATGCTAAGTTGAAGCCAATGTTCACTGATATTCCGATATGCTAAGGTTCTTAACAACCATGCTTATTTACTCGGCCTGTGTTTGGTAAATGGAACAGCGAAGCCTGGGTGGCAGTGCATCTGTTGACCATATGATTTGCTTAATCTTTGAAGCTGAGGGAACTGAGACCTATGACTCAGGAAAAATGAATCCTTTCAAACATTTTTACAGCTCATTATAATGTACCTAGAGCCTGAAGAGCTCTGATGGAGACGTGCAAGGGTATTATTGTTGATACCATGCCTGCTCACACAACAGCATTTCCTCCATCCATGAATAAAGAAAGAAATTTTAGTTTCAAGACTGATTATTTATAAATAGAATTCATGGAGCTATAGGTGCTGTAGATAGCAGTTCCTATGACAGGTGGGAATGGAAAACCTCCTGGAAAAGTTTTTTTTTTTTCATAGATGCTACTAAAAGTATTTGTTGTGATTATCAGAAAGAAACAATAAATGTCAATTTTAAGAGGAGATTGAACACATTTCTATCCCTCATTGGTCACTGAGAAATTCAGGGCTTCAGTAGAATAAATACATGTGAAATAGAAGAGAAAATGTAATTCACAGGACAGCTTAGAGATGTGAATGCATTACTGGAACTTCAAGATAAGAACTTAGTATGTGAGGAGTGGCTTATTATTGATGACTGCATACGATTTCTTGAAATGGAATTGATTCCTAGTGGAGATATTCTGAGCTTTTAAAAATTATAAGCTAGTATTTATTGTACTACAGAAATTGTTTTTACGCAGCAGCATGGCTTGTTCCAGTCTTAAGGGAATTTCAACAGCACCAAACGATACAACAAAATTTTTCATGAAGGGGCCAGCCAATCCATGTAGCAAAGTATTATTTTAAGTTTCCTGCCATCTGTACTTCATCATTCAGCACACTAGACAATTAGCAGCTATTAACACCAAACCAACACCTTTCACAGAACAAAGTTGACACATTGGTGAAGCTCCAGTGACTGGTACCATTTTACCTGTACATATTTTAACTACGTTAGATGTATTCTTTTCTTTCTGACAGATGTGATGTTGCTATCCAATTAGCAAACTATGTGCAGATGTAATTTTTATTCTCTGTGAGAAACCAAGTAATTCACTTGATTGTGGTAGCCATTTGATTGGCGAAGTCTAAAGCAAACTCACAGTAAGAAAATGATTGCAAGGGCTAGTGAATTATGGCAAGCAACTTTTAAATTTTTTTCTAAGTATTAATGAACATTTCAAAACAAAAGCTTAAGAATCAGGTGATTTTCTATAAAATACACTGATAAATATTGACAAACTACTGTGCCAGGTCACACCTGGAAATCTAGAATTAGAAAGACTAAGGAAAAAAAGATCATGGGTTTAAAGTCAGGCTCCATTGCATAGGGAGATAGAGACAGACAGACAGAGGGGGAGATATTCATTGTTTTTTATTCACACATAATTTATGAAAATCAGGCTGTATGGTAGATAGAAAAAGCACAAACGAACACAGTTTATGAGAAAATGCTAAAGCTCTAGAAAAAAAATAAAAGAAGCAGACTCACCCAGGAGGAGTAGAAGACTGGAAATAATCAA
>LOEQ01003713.1:2883-14652 GCA_001685075.1 Bramus lutescens | reverse complement strand
AAATGGGAGGAGGTGGAAATTTTTAATAAAAAAGTATAAAAAAAGATTTATTTTTACTTTTTGATCATGTGTGTACACTTGTGCTACATGTGAGTATTTCTATGCAACTTCAGGTGACTGCAGAAATCAGAAGAGAGCCTGGGTTACCACGATTTGTGGATTACCTGAGAAGCGTTCCTAACTGAATCCAGGTCCTTTGTGAGAATAGTACATATTCTGAACCACTTGCCAATCTCTGCAGCATGTTTTTCTATGGTCAAGTCTGATATGGACCCATGAGTTACTGATAATCATTACCTTGTGCTGCATTGCCTATACTGTAGGCGATCTGGCAAAAGAAGATGGGAAACCTGTGATAACAATTGTGTTATATGGGATTGTTTTGTTAGGAGCTAGAGCTCAGGATTCTCTTTGCAGGCTAGATGAGGTTAGTAGAGAGCTACAAGGGAGACAGTTGCTTGGTCAAGGCTGTGGGGTAGATGTTAGGAACTTTGGATGTATCTTCCGTCTGAGGAATACGAGATTGGCAGACAAAGACTGATGCTGGAAACACACAGTCCAAGGATAATGAATTCTTCAGCAACCTGTTTCAACCTGGAAGTAGATTGTTTTTCTTCAGTCAAACTCCAGATAAAAGTGAAACGTGGCCAAGCCCTTGATCACAGCTTGATGAGACCCTGAAATGATAACCTAATTAATTATTTTTTATTTACTTATTCCATGATCTCTGTAGCACAAATTGTAGGATAAAAGTATGTGTTGTTATAAGTTGCTGATCTTGAAGTTAGCAATTTATTATTCAGAAATAGAAATCTAATATATTTCCTTATAAAAACAGAACAGTGTATCATTAGGACTGGGTGGGAAAAGGACACCCATAGGCCCTACTGGAGCTGCTTGCTCTGGATGGATAAGAGAAACTATGAGTATGCACAGTGCCATTAGCACCTGGAAGGTGAAGGACACCCACCTGTCCACCTGGAGCCATGTGGCACAAGGTAGTAAGGCACCAGGAAGTCAGGTGAGTGGTGAGCAAATGTATGGGAGAGGGAGAGGAGCAGAATAGTCTATGTCCTGTAGAGAGAGTCATGTCTGAAGAGGTGAAGGCAATGAGGAACAGGCTGACATGGGAGGCACGCTTGCTACCTGGAACCATGTTTGGGTCTGTGTTCCCAATGCAGCCACAGTCTGTGTTGATGTCTGTGGCTTCTATTCCTACCAAAGGATGGACAGATCTCTGGGAGTCTGGGCAAATACCTAAGGCCATGTTCGTATCTGAGGGTCATGCTACCACTGGGGCCAGACAGATCCAAGTGCCTATGCTGCCATGGTGACATCTGGGCCCAATCTGCAGCCAAGAGCCATGTCTGGGCCCATAACTTTATTACAGCCAGAGTGTATGTTTATATCCATAGTCCTTGCTACAATCTCTAGGTTTGGGCCACCACTTGGGGCCATATGGCTGTCTGAGGGTCACCCTGGAGCTGGGATCATGTCAGTCAGAGTAGTCTACACTACCATCTCGGGCCATAAAGTCATCCAAGCCCAAATTACTACTTAGGGCTATGTTTGGATCCATGGCCCTATTGCAGGTAGGGTCTGCATCAGTGTTTATGGTTCCTGTTACCACCAAAGGCTGTGCAGATGCCCAGGGTGTGGGTTGACCTTGAGGCCATGTTCCTGTCTGAGGGTTATGCTGCCACAAGGGTCATACAGATCAGGGTGGAAGGGCTACTACCCAGGGCCATGATTCATCAAGCCCAAGCTCTGGCTGGGGGTCATGTCTTACTTAGTCCATGACCTAACTGCAGTAAGGATCTGTATTGTCTATGACTCCTGTTTTCAATTAAAAGCCTGCAACTTCCTGTGGTCTAAGGCACTATTTGGGGCCATGTTGGAGTCCACGGACCAACTGCTATTGGGATCATGCCAATCTGAGAGGTTTGTATTACCTACCAGACTGTGATGATATATGGGTTCAAGCTGCTGCTGAGGACCATGTTTGGTCCTTGGTCTAGCTATAGCTGGAATGTGTTTTGATGTTCACTGCCCATGTTACCACAGAGACCCTTGCTAACCATGTTTTGAAGTATGAGGGCCATTTTTAGCTGGACCCACCCCTTGCTGGCCTGGGTAGAGCCAGGTCCCCCTCTCTGTAGCCCTGGGATACTGGAACTTGATGACCCAAGCGTGGTATAGATGCCCCTGTCCCTCATGGAAGAATTGCCCCACCCACACATTAGGAAAGCTGTTCCCACCACTCACCATGGGTGTTTGAGATCCGGCTCTTTCCTTCACCTGTCGGGAAGGGGGGTGTGGTCTGAGCAGCCTGGACTGACCAACTCACCTACCACCGAGAAACCGAGAAAAACATATCCAAGATACTGAGTTGGCACACCTCAACATCTATCGCATCTATAATCTGCGAGAGCAGTGGAAGGAACCGCTGCTGTATAACCACAGCAGCAGGATCTCCATGATTTGCGGCCACAGCATGATATCCTGGAGAAGTTCTGGTGATGGTCCAGTACTGATGGTGTACTAGAAGCCAGAGGCCTTGAACCTGACAAACAACACAGTAAACAATTAACATTTGCAAGTGAAGATGTTTGGACAAAAGGATATACTGCATGCTCCCAAAACCACTGAAAAGAATGAAGAAACACTAGAGAGGTGGGAAAGATGGAGGTGGGAAGTATGTTTTTGCTACTGCTGTTGTTTACTTCTTTTCTTTGTTTGTTTTTATTATTTGTTTGCATTTAAAGGAATATTCTTATATTTATCTTTTCATTTTTATTGTTTATTTTTAAGTATTCTATGGGTGGGGAGGGCTAAAAGGTGAAGGACAGATATGGAGGGACTGGGAAATGAGTGGAATTTGTTTACATGATGTAAAAGTCCCAAAGAATACATAAAAATATTAAAAATTGAACATTGTGATTAACATATATATTCATACATTAAAAATCATTATGACATCATTTCTAACATTATATTCATGGTAATTTTTATGAAATTGTTTTTCTTTTTGTCTATGGTTTCTGAAAGTTCAGTTTTTGAAATATTAAATGATAAAACATTAGCAACATTTTCAAAGATATTTAATTAGTAGTTTTTATCTTGTGGCATTGAATGTTACCTTTTAAACACTCATATCAAAGATTTTTAGTTCAGTTTATAATTTTAAAATTCTTCATTATGCTTATGTTTGTATTAAAAGATGGTTCAAGAAATTGAATTTTTCATATTCTCACTACTGTTTGATTTAGGACTGAAGCAATCATGAGAAAAAGTTGGAGATGTAACAACTCAATTTTGCAGTGTGATGATATCAAAACGATAAGAAATGCTATAAAAATGACTTTTGTAAGAGCAAACAGACAAGTTGCTGAACAATATGTGTGAAACTATGCTATGTAAAAATAGCAAATTCTTTAGAGTAGACTGATTCAATGTCCAACCCACCCTTCCACTCTAAAATATATAGTTTTAAATGTGCCCTGTTTAGTGAATTGGCCAGCAAAGATTCAAATCAAAGTGGAAAAAGAAAGATCCCTGAGAGATATCACCAGACTCTGACTGTGTGGTGGTAGCCTCTGATTTCACTTATTCTTTAGCTCCAACTGTATGCTTATAACTCAGTCACTCAGTCATATGTTTTCCAAGTGAGGTATTTGGTTTCTCAAGGAATTTTGAGAACTAATATGGCAGCCTTTCCTGATAAATGGTAGATTGCTCAATGAAACTCTTTATGATACGTGGGCATCCTCAAAGGAAATGGTGCAATTCCTTCAAGTTAAATGGAAAACTTACATTAAAATAAATATATAACATTCCTTGAGATTATGTGGGCATAGATTTCAATTAGAAAGCTACAGAATCAATGCAGCATAAGACATAAAATCAGTAGCAATTCCTTTTTATGACTGTAAGTGTGAAATGCATAAATTTCTTCCCAATCAAGAGCCTGGAACAGGGAGCACAGTTCTCAAAATCTGAAACCTTCAAGGTCAACCTCAGAATTTAGCCTGGATTACACACATTCTGGACTTTTCCATCTCTGTCTGAGCATTGAGGATACTCAAGCCTGAGCATGGCTTGTAAACAACCTTCTAAGCGTTTTGCTCGCTTGGATCTCCTTGCCATGCTGTCTCTACTAGAGCTCTCTGTGGCTGGCTGCTTCTCTCGGGGCTGCTTTACAGTGTCTTCTGTTAGGTCTCACCTTCTTCCTCCCTATCTGTTTAGAAGGCTCCCCTTACCTCCTCTTGCTTCTTTTCTCTCCATTTTCTTCTTTACATTTTGCTCCTATGAATTACCATCACCATATATAATGTTATCACTTGTACTTAACTTTGACATCTGTTTCTTAAGTACTCCAAACAACATCTCTTCTTTGGACCCATGTTACCTTTATGAAATTAAAGAGTGTAACTGTTCAGTTTTAGTAGAAGGAAACGAAGGCATGGAGTCATTTAGAACGTCAATATAAATAGATTGTGTACATATCTGAATTTCTTCAAGTTTGATCAAGATTGACCCTCAGAAAACAGAATTGAATATGAAAAATAGTTAATACAATAGAAAGGTATCCTTAATTACAAAAATCTGCCTGAGAAGAGCTAGATAGCTCTCAAAAATGGTTTCATTTGGTCACAAAGAGGACAGTAATGATTACATCAAGAAGTAGTGCCTGTAGTACTGAAGCAAAAACTGATTACAACCCACCTCTAGAATCTGAGATCTGAGGCTATATTTATCTTTATCTGACTTCTGAGAACATCTGTGACCAGTGGGTAACAGTGAAATGTTTTCTAAATTGAACTGAAATCCAATTTTCAGTTATTCTCTGCCAGTGAACCCAGATACAAAATAACTTCATTACGTTAAGTTTTGTTGGCACTGACAGCCAATATTTGCCGTGAGAGTTGAACTGGTGTGTGTCGAGCAGAACTTGAAGGTGTGTTATTCAAGTGTTCTTTCATTATTCTCGATTCATCAGGACCTTGAGTGAGAATTTTGAATCTACATGTAACTGAAATAGGAGAAACTATTTGCTGGTCTGACCTGGGCTGTAACTGTTTGGGAATACATCTAATTGCTTTTCTGCTACTATTTTTATCAGCTCACTGAAAGCATTTTGGTAAATGCTGGAAGAAAGCCCAACTTAAAGAGGTTAATCTTCTAAACACCTGTGATCTACAGTCAGATAAAAGTGCCAAATTGGAAAAAGAAAGTAATCTCTTCTACTTACAGAAATGCCAGCCCAAACTTTATCTCTGGGAAAACTTCAGCAACTCTAATGTATGCAAATTCGTCAAGCAGGATTTTCCAGCAGTGTTTCTGAATATTGAGATCCCTACTGCTTCATAGATATTAGCTGTTCTGTATAGTAGATCTTCTGAGCTGGGGTCTGTTGGTTTCCATCAAACACTTATCTTTTAGGGAAAATCACGGAAAGTGTACTTTGTGGTAATAATCTGACACCCAAGACTCTCAAGTTGCTGTGTCTTCTATGCAATGGGGAGTATCCACGAGGCAGATGGTCTTCAGTCACAAACTTAAGCTGCAAATTAAAGGGCAAGATGCAAATTCAAAGGAAAATAAAGACAAAACTTATATCGCACAAGTGTAAAGATTCAGGAAAGAATGCATATAGAAAAAGGTTTGGCTTTCATTAAGAACTAAAACTTACATTCTGCAGAGATGTTCAGTGGTTAAACGCGCATAATGCTCTTGCAAAGGACCCAAGTTTGGTTTCCAACACCCAGATCATGCAGCACACAACTGCCTATGACTCCAATTCTAAGGGATTCAATGTCATCTTATAGCATTGTGAACACCTATACTTATGACCAGTTATACACACACACACACACACACACACACTATTTTAAATATTCATAAACACTAAATTTTTGGATTGCATCCATGGTACTGGGTATATTTTTCCTTTTGATGAAAACTTTAAAAATTACCATTAATAAAAATCAGCAAAAATGAAACTAATGAGCATAACAACAGTAGAAGCTTACCATGCTTGCTTCAGTGTCCCATTATAAAGTATGTTCAAATCTTTTTTATGTTATTTGCACACAATTACAATTTTAATGTCTATAATCTGTTAAGTTCAGCTAATTTGTCATAATGTTTTCCTTTTCTGAATTATTTTAAGGATTTTTTTCGAAATAACTTCACCCTTTCTTTATCATTGTTGGTTACAAGTCTATAAAAATTATCTCAATTATTGAAAGCCAGCATGCATTAAGGAGAAATGGTGTGCTATGATATGGAAATGGTTATATGGTATAGCTGAGAGTGAGGCCAGCAGATGTTGGTGACATTCATCAGACACTTACTTTCCCATAGGTACAGTTTTCACATTTGTGTAATAAAATTCATTAGGAGGCCAGAGAGATGGCTTATGAGTTAAGTGCATTTCCAGCTATGACATAATATTATTAATAAACACTGTAAGCAGAGCTTTCTGGAGAAGCAATCTTTACTACCTACTAATCAATAAATATCAATCTTGGACTTGTAGATTGCTCAGAGATGCATGCTGCTAAATCCGATAACCTAAATTTAAACGTTAGGACCCACATCTTGGAAGGAGAAAGCTAAACTGGGCAAGTTGTCCTCTGACCTCCACACAAACCCTATGTCAAATGATTATCTTTAAATAACATAAGCATAGCAATATGCACACACACATGCACAATCACACATACTCATTCACAGATAAAGAAATATAATTAAGTGAAATTTAAGAATGAAAAGATAAATATCGATTTCTGTTCCATGATGTCTTTGGAGCTAGTACTTACTTAGACCAATAATTATACATATATTATATTAACACATATTCATTATATTTTAAATAAAATATTTATATAAGAACATACATGTATAATCAATAAAATGCCAAAGTAACTCAATAGAATTAATAATTCTGTCTTTTGACAAGAAGACCCAGCAGACTGTAAATATCTCCATCTTCTCAGCTGTACACTTTCTCATAAGCTATCTTTTGGGGCTGATTGCCAAACTACAGCACATTTTATGATGAACCCCTTAAGCTATCCTATTTATGCTACAGCATAGCCACAGAAAAAAACTCCCACAGTTATCTAAAACTTCATTCAGAAAGGGCCTAGGGGCACCTCCCACACTTTCAGTGAACCAGAAGCAAGAGAGTGTACAAGAAACAAATTTATTCAGGTCTTTTAATGTAACCTTATAATACACAATCATTTTTCCCTGCTAGTGAAATGGTCTAATTAAAGTTCAAAAATAGACCTTAGTAAAACGAGCTGTTCCAGTGGAGCTCCTTCCTGCTTGTTCAAGGCTTCATGAAGCTGCTGGGCCATCTTGTCTTTCAGTTACAATTTGTATTTAATCGTAAAATATCATGTAACTATTTTTGCTTAAACAACATTTATTTTAAAAATTATATCTTAAAACTCATGTTCACTCATCAGAGAAAGCAGATATGCCAATAGCAATCTAATACTATCTTGACTTGAGTTTCTTAGAAAGTGACAAACACTCTTGAAGCACCTGCTAAAGTCCTCAATTTACTCAATGGCTGAGATTTTGTGACATGCAGGAGAATTAACGAATGAAGCAACAAAACAATTGAATGAGACTTTGATGGTTCTCAGGGAATGTGGTTATTGTTAACTGTTCCCAAAGAAAACCATTACATCTATAATTTTTCTGGAAGCAAGCAAAGCAACATTCTTTCCTGATGTTACTACTTGTTTGTTTTGTTTTTGTTTTAGAATTCACTATGTAGACTAGGCTGGCCTTGAGCTCAGAAATTCATGTCTTTGCCCACAAAATGTTAAGGTCAAAGCTGTGTGCCACCACACTCGGTGCAATATTCTTTCTTTAATTGCTAAACACAAACAAGTCAAATTTATTTCTACATTGGTGTGTGTATGTGTGTGTGTGTGTGTACAGAAGTGCAATGGAGCCTTTGTGAAAGTCAATGGTCCTTTATTACCCCTGTGTTTCCAAGGATCCAACTCAGGTTGTCAGGTTTACATCCAAAGGACTTTTACCTGGTGAGAGCCATATTTCCAGTTTGGAAGACAAATTTTAACTTCCTTTTCAACCTACCATTCATTGTCAATTTAGTCATACAGTGTCAGCAAATTTTTCTGTATATTAGATATTATACATTTATGTATGCTATGTATATTAAATCTTATATCCATAGGAATTTGTTTTCTCAGTTCTTTGAGACATGGTGTTATTACATACAGCCCAGTTTGACCTTGAACTAAAAATTTGTCCGGCTGCCCCCCACAGAGCTTGACATACACATTTAATTAGGCAAAATAATTGAGAACTCATTTGTTTTGGACATACTGTCCCTTAAAATACAAATTATGGCATTAGATATTGCAGTTAAAAGATGATAATTTATCAAAATGTTCTAATAAAATCTTCTGGGTATAGAAAAAGGGGGGCAGCCAAAGAAACCTACCCTGACCCTGAAATAAGAGCTAGTGAAAGAAACCCACCATGGATCTGAAACCTGAGCCAATGAAAGAAACACTTTAGCCCTGAACCAGAACCTAAGGAACACAGCCTGACTCTGAAACCAGAGCCAAACGCACTTTGGCCCTGGAACAGAGCCAGTGAAAGAAATATTCCTTGGCCCCAAAACTTGAGCCCCCCCCCAGAAGTAAAAAAGCCATTTACAGCAATGCAGTTTGTCCCTGAAACCAGAGCCAACTCTGCGCCTGACCAACCAATTTCTGACCAGGAAAACTAACCAATACCTGACCATAAAAATCTTCTCCTTGGGAAAACTTCACCCCTGAGAAGCCCTCGCCAGTTTAGGTATGGGCTATCCTTTTGCACCCTGGCAGAAGCAGCCACTCTCTTGAACTCTTCCTAAATAAATCTTTGTCTTAAAAGAGTGTTTGGGTGAGGATCTTCTTTTGCAGGGATAGAACAGAAGAGCCTTCATGTTCCCCTAGAGAAACTGAGCAGAAAACCCAGAAGAAACAGTTTCACCTGCTGTGAAACTCCCTTTACTATAGAGCAGAAAAAGTAACTTTTCACTGGAGCCAGAGGATCTTGCTACATTTCTGCGGGGGTTTTCCCTTTAGCAGAGTAGAGCAGAAGAAACAGCATCTTGGGCCAGAACGGAGAAGAGCAGAAGAAGAAATGAGTAACTCTGCTAGGACGTTTCCCTTAGGGACTCCGAGCAAAGCTTAGCTGTAAGGGCTCTCTCTAGGAGAGGAGTGGGATTGCTACATCCTGCAGGGAGACCATCCCCACCAGACCAAGTTCAGGTATAGCCTGACTTCCCAACAAGTCAAGATGCCTTTCCCTCCGGAGCTGTCCTATTGCAGCTCCAGCCGCCAAAGCTGTCAGTTTGCAGCTCAAGGTACAGCCTGAGTTCCTGACAAGTCAGGATATCTTTCCTTCCAGAACTGTAGCAGTGATGACATTAGATATTGCTGTGATAAGATGAGAATGTATCAAAATGTGCTAATAATGTCTGCTGGACCCTATGAAGAGCCATGGTATTCAATTCTAATTCTCCATCTGATGTGATTTTTGTACAGAGATGGGAGGATCAGGAAACACATACAGAAATTTACTGAAAACCGAGCCAGATACTCATTTATTCTACAGAATACCATGTGTTTTCAGTAGCTGTTACAATAATGATACTGACATTTTTCTGTTTAATAAGATTTTGGCATTAATTAGAAGATATGACATTTCGTTTCAGTTTGTATTCTGTTAAACACAAATATTTTCATGCCCCATGATAATCAAAATAAAGGAAAGATACTGGATATGGTGCTCATGCCTTCAATCTCTGAACTTGGGAGGTAGAGGCACATGGATATCTGTGAATTTTAGGCCAACACCTTCTACATAGTAGTTTTAGGCCTGATAGATCTGAGACCCTGACTGTAAAACAGCAAGAAAACAAACAAGAACAACAAAAAGTCATGAAAGCTTTAGGAGACAGTATGCCAACAACAATGAACAAGACTAAAGATAACAAGATGCTGAGTGAGTGTGCCACAGCCTGATGGGCTGAGCTCAGTCCTCAGAACCCACATAGCAGAAGGGCAAAGCAGAATCCTATGGGGGTGTATTTTTGACCTCCACATGTCTACTGAAGCACAAATATGCACACACATTTATATACATACATATATACATAATAAATGAATACATTAAAACTACTATTGATTATATGCTTATTGTCATTTTGAATTTTAAATTTTAATTGAAATTTATTTTTAATACTGCAGTGTTAATAAAACATTTATGGGGCATAGTGTTATAACTTGATAAGGTTTATAATATGTCATGATGAACTTTGAGCACTTAGAAGTTTATTCTCCTTTTTATTCTTGATTAACAAAATAATCATACACATTTGCAAGCATAGCATCCTTCCGTACAATTTAATATATTTTCTGTTTCAATCAACACATAGTGCTGCTATTCTCTTAGGTCTCCTTCATACAGCCATTGCTTTCCAGCCACTGCTGTGGGTTCTCACCTTCTCTGTGCACTTTACATCTATCGCATTGAAGGGCTAATGAACCGTTCAAATGCAAGAATCTTTGCCCATCAAAGACACTTTGATTCTATATACTTAGTAATAATAAAAGTTATTCATATTTTCTCTTTTGGCAGTATCTGTACTTTTTAAAGTTAGGATAAACAAATATAAATGCTGAACAACTATAAATAGATCTTTTAGGCTCAGGAGCAGACTGAAATTATTCATAGCCTATATTGTCAACATTTCAAAAGAGAAAGAAAGCAATTGTTTAGTTTGTGATTTTCCACATGAAAATGTCTCTGTGCACTCTTACACATATACATCACCACAGGTAACATGATGTATTAAGACTGATTCCTATATTATTTCAAATGCTGTGTGCCCAAATAACAGCATCAAAGTCCCAATTAGGTAAGTTCGGGTTTACCCATGGCAATATCAGACACTTTCTCTCTTGTTTCCTGGGAGAAAATTATTAATCATTTTTTCTTCCTCTGTCCTCCAGAAGTCAATTTCTATCAATCAGTGTTGCAGTTAGTCAGGTAAATGTTCAACTTACATTGTTAGGGGCTGACATTATTTCTTTCAGCCAGTGTATCAAAGTAGCTAGATATGAAGCCTCTAATTTCTTCACAACCAAACTAATTTGTCTCATGAGTGCAGGCTTACTTCTTCTGGCTTTCACAGTTGTGATTCTGAAGGAAGAAGATGATAAGAAAAAAAGTGATTGGCATGAAGGAAACTGATTCAAGAAAGTAAAGAAACTGTGTCCCTACAAAGAGCTACAGGACTGGCTGGCCAGGCATGAGTCTCCTCAGCCTTAGACTCCACCCTCCTGAGTGGTGAGCATTAAATTCCTATAAAAGCCACATAGTTTATGGTAGTTTATCACAGCTGCCAGAATGATCAGACCCAGGGGAAACAAATGGGCTTGGGGGACCTTCCTCCATCTTTCAGGACAGAAGCTTCTAAAAGGTGGCAGAGTCTCTGAATAGTGAGGCTGTACAGAGAGAGTAGGAGGGCAGAAGTCAAGGGTCACAGAGAGGTCATCCTCATTGTAACAATACCATAGGGTGGCTAAGTAGTGACCAGGCCCAGAGACCTAGCCCCACCTGTCCCGTCTGGCTGAAGCTGAACTGAAATATCCATGAAGTCTGGGCACTTGGTGACATGAGGGCAGCCATGACAGCTGGTTGGTGCCTTCTGGTCATAAGACTTTT
>LOEQ01003712.1:175763-196463 GCA_001685075.1 Bramus lutescens | reverse complement strand
TTTCTTTATTAACCAATGAAAGTAACACATAGACAGATGACCCTCCTACATCAACCTTGAACTCACAGAGATCTGTCTGCCTCTGTCTCCCAAGTGCTGGAATTAAAGTGTGTGCCATTGCTGCCTGGCCTCTATGGCTAACTAGTATGGCTAGCTTCACATTCTGATCTTCTGGCAAGCTTTATTTGTTACAGCACAAACAAACTATTGACACACACATTATCAAGAGTAGTTCTAACATAGAAATACAATTGTATAAAAATCCTTCTGTAACACAATACTATGTACAGTGAACATAAACAAAGAAAATGAGGTGGACAAAAACAGGTGGGGGGAGAGGCGATAGCCAGCCCTCCTGTGGTCTCTTTAAGCTTATGTCATGGCTAGGCACCCTTATCTGAAAAGACAAACTGCAAAGCCATTCTAATGTTGTGTTTGGGACTTTGACTCACTTTGGATTTCAGATGTTCAGATTAGGGTTATTACTTAATACATCGTCTGTGCAGATGTTTCAAGATCTGAAAACCTTTGAAACCTGAGACATCTCTGTGTCCAAACATTTGGATAAGGGGCACTCAACCCATGCTGTTTTGTTTAGTGTTTCAATTTTCTCCATTGATTTTAAAGTTTCCCTGTTTTGATCTTCAGAATTTTGACTGTGATGTGTTGAATGTGTTACAAGTGAGGATTTTTCATTGTTTTGTTCTTTTCCTAGAGCTCTCTGAGCATCTTGAATCTCTAAGTTAATGTCTTTCACAAGATTTTAAAAGATTGCTGGCCACTGTTTCTTCCACAGCTGCTTCTGAACTCTCTCCTCTCTTCTGATATGTACGTCAGACCCTCTTATATGTACATCAGACCGTCTGTGTCTCCCATGTCTCCTCATTTTTGTGAGTTTTCCACTCTTTTTTTCATTAAATAGTTCTAGTTGTCCAGTCTCTGAGCTTGCTAAATTTTATTTCATCTCTGTTCATTTTGCTGTTGCTCTTGTTCAGTAAGTTCTTAGATTCAAACCTTTTATGTCCTAGAATTTCTGGTCATCTTTGTTTCCGGTCACGTTAGAACATTCCATCTGCTTACTCATTTTGTTCTTTGCTTCTTTTTTCTTGAACTCTGTGGTTATAGTTGCTTTGACATCAGCTTTTGGTCCATCAGCCATCTCTGGTAAATTAGCTCCTCTTAGGCTCTTGGCCCCTCAGCCGTCTGCAGTCTCTCAAGTTGGCGTCATGTCTGTAGGATGTTCTTCACAGCTATCACTGCGCATTGGCTTCTTGAAGGCTGGGAGGTGAATTGTAAACACTTCCAAGAGGTTGTGAATACAGCCACACAGGTCTGCGCTCCAGGGAAGCTGTCTGGTGGCTTGGGGAGAAATGCCAGCTCCATGTCACACAGTTCTCAGTCAGCCCAGGCTGCAAAATCTTGTACAGGCAGGATTTGCTTTTCCTGTTCTTAGTTATTATGTATCACAAGTTTTGAAACGGTATTAAGCTTAAGCTCATTTACAAAGGAAATAGCTTTAATATTTCACTATTATTTGACATTCTCTTCCACTCTTTGTTGTTTGGTTGTTTGTTTTGAGATAAGGTCTCACTATGTAGCCCTGGTTGACCTGGAACTCACTATGTAAACCAGGATGGCATTGAGTCTCTGCCTTTTAATGTTGGGATTAAAGGCGTATGCCACTGTCATAGGGTTTCTATTGCTGTGAAGAGACACCATGACCATGGCAACTCTTATATAGGGCTGGCTTACAGTTTCAGAGGTTTAGTCCATTATCATCATGGCAGGCCATGGTGACATGCAGGCAGACATGGTCCTGAAGAAGGACCTGAAAGTTGTACATCTTGATCTGCAGGCAGCAGAAGCAACTGGTGTCACTGGGCATAGCTTGAGCATAGGAGACCTTAGAGCCCACCTCCACAGTGACCTCCATCAAGGCCACACCTCCTCATACTGCCACTCCCTGTGGGGGTCATTTTCTTTTAAACCACCACAGCCACCATGCCCTGCTTTCCCTCTTACTTAATATATGTACTTCAGACAATCATTGGTTTTAAAAGATTTTATTGTAGTCAAATACATAGATAAGGGGCTGAGGAGATGACTCAGTGGATAAAGTGTTTGCCCTCAGAGTGTGAGAACTGGAATTCAGGCCCCCAGAACTGATATAAAGGTGTGACAGCTCACCTGTAATCACAGTGCTTTCGGAAGGTGAAAATGGGATCCTTGGGGCATGCTGGCTAACTAGGCTAGCTGAGCCAGAGAGTTTCAAGTTCAGTGACATTCTCTGCTTCAGTATATAAGGCAGACACTGGTTGAAGAATACACCTGACATCTGGTCTCCACATGCTTGTGCCCCCTCACAAATGCATATACAGGCATGAACACCACACATACATATACATGCAACCATTTTAACCATTTCTAATTTCCATGTATTCCTTGACAATTTCACATATATATATATATATATGATGTATCTTGGTTGTGTCCTCCCTCCCCTGCCCCTCACCTTCCCCCCAGACCCTTCATGTTTCCTCTTTTTATAGCCCACTGAGTCCAGTTAGTAGTGCTTGGAAGAGCATCAGCGACCTACCAGTGGTCTCCTCAGCAGCTATCAACTGCCAATCATCTTAGCAGTCTTTAATGGGCAAGTTCAGAGGCATTCAGTACATTAATATCCTGAGTAGCCCTCATCTCCTTCCACCCCCAATCCTTGTTCTATCTTGAAAAACTAAAATTCTGTGCCCATTAAATAATGACTTTCCACTCTCTTTCCAGTAGCCCCTGGCAAACACCATTCTACTGTTTACTCTTGTAGATTTGGCTTCTCTAGGAACTTTACCTGAGTGAATCCTATGGTGTCATTCTGTGACTGATTTATTTCATGTGGCATTGGGGCCTCAAGGTTCATCCATGTTCTAACATGTGCCAGAACTTAATTCCTTTTAAAGGCTGAGTGGTATTCCATCATAGGCCTATGTCACATTTTGTTTATTCACCCATCTGCAACGGACACCGGTTCCATCAGCATGTTGGCTCTATGGACTATGCTGCCATGAACACTGGTACACAGGTACTTCTCTGGCTGCTGCTTTCAATCCTCTTGGGTATATTTGTGGAACTGTCCAGGCATGGAATGTCCAGGTAACAGGGTAGCTGTTTTCAGGAATCGAGATACAGCAGCTGCACCATTTTCCATTCCCACCAATGTAAGGTTTCCAGCTTCTCCAGTTTCTCACCAGCACGGACCCTTGTCTGGTTTGGTAGTCATGGTGATGTGTGTCTGGGATACCTCTCTGTGCTTCTGACTTGTATTCCTCTGGACCTCTTTTCACGTTTATCAGCCATTTCTGTATGTTTGTTACATGATCTGTTCAGGTCATTTGTTCACTTAAAAATTAACTGTATTTGCATCCCACACATGTTCGTTCTTGCGTGCATGCAAGCATGCCACGGTGCATTGTGGAGGTACAAAAAACAAGTTTGGGAGTCAGTTATTTCCTTCTATTATGTGGGTTATAGGGGAGCTGAACTCAGTTTGTCAGACTTAGTAGGAAACATCTTTACCCACTGCCTTAGTCAGTGTTCTGTTGCTGTGAAGACACTGTAAGCACAGCCACTCTTATAAAAGAGAACATTTCTTTGGGGCTGCCTTACAGTTTTAGAGGTTTAGTTCAATATCACCATGACAGGGAACATGACAGCAGGCAAGGTGGGCATGGTGCTGGAGAAATAGCTGACAGTTCTACATCCAGATCGGCAGGTATCAGGAAGAAATACAGGCAGATCCACAGAGAGCTACATTGTACATCCTGATCCACAGGCAGATCCACAGAGAGCTACATTCTACATCCTGAGGCAGATCCACAGAGAGCTACAGTCTACATCCTGATCCACAGGCAGATCCACAGAGAGCTACATTCTATATCCTGATCCACAGGCAGATCCACAGAGAGGGAGACACTGGGTCTGGCTGGGGCTTTTGAACCCTCAGTGTCAACCCCCAGTGACACACTTTCTCCACCAAAGTCACACCTCCTAATCCTTTCAAACAGTGCCACTCCCTGGTGACCAAGCACTCAAATATACTAGTCTATGGGGCTGTTCTCATTCAAGACACCACATCCACTGCCTCCTTTATCTGCCCCTACCTCAGACAAGGGAGCATTTAGTTCCTTATTAGCACTTACCTGTGACACACATCACAGCCCCCACACTAGCTCCTGGGCTTTTCTGTCTTGCAAACCTCCCTAACAGCTACTCTCAGTTTCCAGGATGTTCCATCTTATAGGCTTCCTCCCACACAGAACCCATCTCTAACACTGGAAGGCTCTTCTCCATTCTGCCATTCTCTCTCTCTCTCTCTCTCTCTCTCTCTCAGAGAGAGAGAGAGGTGTGTGTGTGTGTGTGTGTGTGTGTGTGTGTGTGTGTGAAGTGAGTCTCAGGTGTTGGTCCTTGAGTGCCATCCATCTTGTTTTCTGAGACAAAAATCTCCCACTGGGACCCATGGCTAGGCTGACTGGCCACTGAGCCCCAGGGATCTGCCTGGCTCTACCTTCTTGGTGCTTGAATCATAAATGCAAACACCATCCCCAGCTATGGGTGCTAAGCTTTGAGTTCAAATCCTCCTGCTTGGACAGCAAGCACTTTGCTTACTCATTATCTCCACAGTCTCCAAGGCACTGGGTTTTAAAAGCAGAAAGGCATGGCAGAAGTCAGCCAATCCTGTGTCTTCTTATTACACACGTGGAAACTGAGGTGCAGAGAGCAGGGTGACTTGGTGTTCATGTCACTTGTGACCCTTCTCAAGCTCTGGCTGACAGCCGTGTTCCTAGAATAGCGAGTGGCATGTCAGGTGAAAGCCTTTCAGTTCTGCAGAAGATTGACGTGACTCACTTGTCCCTCTCACTATTGCTGTAGCCACTGACCACAACTGTGGCTTTGAGACATGACTAGGGTGCAGTAGGCTATTCTGTCTGTATGGTGGGTTCCTAGAAGGGTCCTACTTCCAAATACTGTCCCAGGTCCTTTAAGGACCCTGGAGAGTGCCGTGTTGTGCCTGGTTTCTGTAAGCCTAGAGTTTCTTTCTTCCCTGCCTTGAGAAGATAGACCCGATCCAGATTTCTCTAGGTTGACTTGCCAGGGTTTTTACTGGGAGTGGAGAGAAGGTGATGGTGGTTAGACATAGGAATTAGATGAAGTCCCAAAGAACATTTTAAATTCTGCCGTTCCCAGTCTGCCCAGCGCTAGTTTTGCTCATTCTAGAAGTATGAGCCTGTGCACTTGCATGGGAACTGACAGCACTCCACCATTGCAGACGATCTGGACTCCTGTAAACATGGTAGGGAAGGAAGGAAAGGACGGGCTGAGGATGGCCTGGCTATGAGGATGTCCTAGTCAGGGTTTCTATATTTCTGCAGGGAAACACCATGACCAAAAAGCAAGTTGGGGAGGAAAGGGTTTATTCAGCTTATGCTTCCACATTGCTGTTCATCACCAAAGGAAGTCAGGACAGGAACTCACACAGGGCAGGAACATGGAGGCAGGAGCTGATGCAGAGGCCAAGGAGGGGTGCTGCTTACTGATTTGCTTCCCCTAGCTTGCTCAGCCTGATTTCTTACAGAACCTAGAACCAGCAGACCAGGGATGGCATCACCCACCATGGGCTGGGCCCTCCCACACTGATCACTAATTGAGAAAATGCCTTACAGGTGGTTCTCGTGGAGGCATTTCCTCAGCTGAAGCAACTTCCTCTCTGATGAATCTATCTTGTGTCAAGTTAACATAAAACTAGCCAGTACAGAGGGGGTGGAGAAAAGAAATTATGGGTGCTCAGAGCATAACAGGAAGTGAGGCAGCAGGGCTAGGCTGGAACAGCTGGCTGGGAATTGTCTTGATTTTAGCACATCTGTGGTAGAGATGGTGTTATAGGCTAATCTGGTGGGCATGGTTTACTTCTTGTCAACATCACTGGTAAACTCTGTCTTCCTAGCAGAATGGAGCCTATGGCGAGGTCAGAGGGCTTCCAGCCCCTCCCCCCCATACAAGGGATTGAAGGAGGAGAAGCCTATGGAGAAGTCAGAGGGCTCCCAGCTCCTGCTCCCTGCCCCCATGCAAGGGACTGAAGGAGGGAGAGGACCTGGCACAGCAGTTTCTTCCAGCCTGTGTGGGTGGGAATCAGGGATGTGTGTTCTAGTTTTTAAGCTTTTTCAGAATCAGAAAATCATGGACTAACCAGACAAATTTAAATGTTGCTATATGGTTGGATTGTTTCTGTTTCAAATCTTGAACCTTTTGGAGCCCAGTACAAATATAGCCATGTGATCATACATTTTTAACTTTGTTCTAGTGATTGTGTGTGTGTGTGCACGCGAGAGAGCATGCACATGCTTGCACTCATTTGTGCACAAGTGCACATGCATGTGTTCACATGCATCAGTGTGTGTATGCATATATGTATATGAGACTGAGTTTTTCTGGGGTCCAGACTAGTCTCTGATGTGAGGCTGCAGGCATGCTGGGAAATGCTGAGCCTGCCATAAATTAGACAAAGGAACAAATTGAAGGGATCCTTTGCCACAAAATGCTCCTGACATCCCATGCCAAATAAGGAAATGCACAAAGAAAGACTGGGATGCCATGTCCACCTGGTACCTTGTCGTCTAGAAATCTATGCTGACTGCAGCAGGAAACCCATGGACCCTGGGGCTCTGGGAACGCTTTAATTTCTTCCTTCTGAGTCTTGACAGTACATTATTATTTTTTAAAAAGGGAGGGGAGGGTGGTGAAGTAATTTTCAGAGTTCTGCCTGGGACCCTGTTTCCTGGACCAGCTGTGCCCTTCTTGAATGTTTCAAGTCACATTCTTTCTTAGCAGCCACTGACTGAATGCTTGTGCAGAATCCATGTGCTTGGATAGGATTTATGAACCTAGACTTTTAAATTGCTGCATTCCATCTTCCCCCTTCAAATGAAGGCAGGGATGTCAGCCAGTGGTAAAAATAAAAATGCTTCTGGATCTTAACTAATGAGAGAAAAAGTTGTGGTTCTGTGAAAAGAATTAGGCAGGAGTTGCCAGTTTAGTTCAGGGAAGGAAAGACTCTTCTCATCTCCATTCTGGATTAAGAGAAGCCAGGAGGGAGTGGGACCTCAGTGCCCACCAACTGTGGGTTCTCTAGACTGGTTGAATTTCTTCTGGCTTGAAGCCAGAACACCCCTACTCACCCACCCATTCCAGAGGAGAAATGAAGTTGAAGGTCATGTTGCTGGTCTGTTTTGGGAGCCAAGTCAGAACAAGGACGCCACCATCTCATCCGGGGACTTCTGGTTGGGAACTAGAAACAGCAGAAGGGATTTTAACAGAAAGGAAAACAACATGGAAGTGGCTCTGGGTGATGTCACCAAGTTCTAGCAGTCCCATCTGTTGGTTGATTGACACCAAGGATGGGGCGGTGGGTGGGAGGAAGTGAAATTACAGGCCGGATGGAACCCTGACACCTCTTATCCTAGCCTCTAATTCACAAGACAGATCCAGAATATACGATAACGAGAGATGAGGGCTTGAACACCGACCTTCTCTAGGCTCCTCCCATGCTGGACCCACGCGAGGGGCCACCCTCTTCCGGCCTTGATTGGACCTAGATAACGCCTTGGGTGCCGGGTACGGTTCCCGACCACGCCGACGCGCTTTAAGAGGCCGAGTTGCGGTTTCGCCGCCCTCGCGCGTCCCTCCAGGAGAGCTCGCCTTTGTCCTGCCGGGTGTCTGTAGCCTCCAGGCGNCACACCGGGACGCGCTAAGAGCGCGGCGGGAAGGCGACAGCTGGCTGAGTCCCCGCGACCTCAGGGCCAGATCCACATCCACTCCGGAGAGCCCCTCCCTGGGGTGAGTTGGCGGGCTGATGGGTTGGGCAGGAGGGCCACGGGGCAACCGGTCGCTTGAGCCTTCTTCAAGCCCTGGCTGAGAGCAGCCTGGATGGCTGAGCTCGAAGCTTTGCCCCTACACTAGCCCCAGTCTTGGGTCGAGACCCCTTTGCCTTCACTCGCAGGACAAAGGATTTAGCCAGAAGTCGGACAGGAGGAGGCATTTCGCACCCTGTGTGTATCCAGCAGTTCAGCAGCAGGAAGGACTCTGCCCAGGCTGGTGTCCCAAGGGAGACACCTTCCCCTCTCTGTGCTGGAGACTGGCCCTGGAAAGCTCAGACACTAGAATTCAACCTGAATAGAGACCAGCCATCTTTTAGTGGAGGAAGGCAAGCTCCAGCCTTTATTGAGGCTGTAAGAGAGAATCCTCTCCCTAGCCGCCCAAGATGCAGTCAGCAGAGCTTCAAGGGTGATGATTGTGACCATGCGACTTAGAGTTGAGAGCCTTACTCAGGCAGATGTGCTCTGGAGTGGATACCGAGCAGGCACGAGTGTGTGTGTGTGTGTGTTCCCAGCACGGAGAGGGGGTTTTAAACTCCAGTGGTGGCTGTCACAGGAAAAGCCCTCTCCAGCCTGCCTGTGCCTCTGAGTAAGCAGTTTGAGGTCACTCTGGGAAACTCCCCAGCCAGAGAAGCCTTAGGGCCTCCTCAGCCCTGAGAACTGCCCCCTCCTGCCTTGAGCCGGCAGCTGAATGGGGAGATGTGTTTAAACTTGATGGGTCACCTCTGCCTTCGTTCCTACCAACAGTCGGTCCCCATCTCCATTACCTGGCAAGGTCAGACAGACCTGGTAACTCCTTGAGTTGGGCAGGTGGGCTGCTGGGGGGTGTTGCCCAGACAAAGGGCTTTTGGCATGTTGGAGGTGGTGAGGGAGTAGGAGAGGGTGGAGTTAAAAAGGACCCTGCTTTGAGTTCCTGGAGGCCTTGTTAAATCCCAAACCATGTGAGGTGCCTATTCTAACCCAGTGGGTCTAGACGAATCTTCTGGGTCTTTGTGGGTTCACCTGGTGGACGGGGGTGTGTGTTTTGTTCTGTTGGTCTAGCCTAAGCTGTTGTGTATCAGAAAGGACTCTGGTGGGCATGTGCCTTGGGTCATCCGATGCTCAGCGGTGCTGATGAAATGAAAGGTGGCGAAGATATGTGAGGTGATTTACAGGTTTGGGGGTCAGCGTGAGCTGCAGTAGCGCTGCAGTGCTGTGGAAATGCATGCCAAGAATGTAGCATTGCTTACTTAAGGCAGACCACTGGGTATCTAGGTACCATTCGCTTGTCACTGGTGTTCTTTAGAGAGAAAAGGTCATGAGGGAGGAAGGGTGATATATGTTCTCTATATACATTTTTCTTATCTCTTCTTTCTGCCTTGGAGCATTTTCTCCCACTAGCTTGTATTTTGGCTGTGTGAATGAATCCCTTCAAAGAATGATGCTTTGGGAGGATGGCTGACTCATGACTGACTCTGATGTCCTTGCTGTCATGGCTCATAAAATCCAGAAATACACCAGCAGGCTAGCTAAGAAGTGGACATTGCTTTGGTTTAGGAAAACAGTGCACTTGAGCTTTGCTGGTCATTTTCTCAAAATTTACCTTCATATCCAAAAAGTTTTCCATAGTTAGATCAAGTTGAGGGGTGTGCGTGTATTTTTAGCATGCTGTGTGTCTGTAATGTAATCAGGCTGCCTATTTTTACCCATACTCTGAACAACTTAAAACCTCCTTAATAATTAAAGCAGGCTCATATCTCCTCTGTAACTGAACGACTTGAGGGTTACTAAATCCTATAGCTGATACTTAGTGATACCTAGTTCTAGACCCAGTTCACGTTTTCTGTTTTGCAAATACTTTCTTTTTGCTTATATAGTGGACAAGCCACACAGTTAGACAAAGTGTATGAGGGTTTTGAGCTGAATCTTTCTGTTGGATTCCTCAGATGAAAGATAACAAGGTGTAATGTATGCTTAGCAATGGAGCCAACTTGATTCTAGGGGAAGCGGTTGACCCCAGGTTACTCTTCTGTGCTTCAGACATGTCTCTTGTATAGTGAAGAAAGCAATGCTGACCTCGAGTGTAAAGCCACAGCACCAGCTTGGCACACAGGTGCTCAGATGCACGGCATTAGAGGGACTCAAGTGTGTTCAATTAAGTTTATTCTCAGATTTGTGAGGGCCATGGAAAGACTGGGAAAGCCTGGTGCAAGCTGGAAGAGATATTCCCAAGGTGGGGACTGACCTTGAGTGGGCTTGTCGCCCAGAAATGTTGGCTAGGCAGCAATGGAGCCTGGGTAAAAAGATAAAGGGAGTGCTCCCTCCAGGAGGAATGGAGCTTTGATGCCCAAGACCATGAGCAGTCTCTGGTCAAAGAAATGACCCACGAAGGGCTTCAGCCTGCAGCTGGGCTTCCTGGCCTTTTCTCACCTTACCCCCCCCTTAGCAATATGTGTCTTCCCATCTTGCTGATGCTCTGCCTCTCCCCATGGCAGCAGCAGCTAACACTGGGTACCAGGTAATCTAAAAGCAACTCCGTTGTAAACTAGCTGAGAGTGGAGGACCCTTGCCATCTTTATTATACGGAGGAAGAGATGGAGCAGTTTGGTCACAGATGTTCAAGGTCACACATGCCTCCAGCATGAGGAGAGGGCCTCACACAGATTCAGGGTCCCTAACGAGGAACAGCACACAAAGTCACACCCCATGTCCAAGTGCATATTTCAGTTCTCTGGTCACTCACTCTGTGGTAGCAGTGTCCCTGCTGGGTGACAGGAGGAAGAAGCAAAGCTGGGTGTGAGCAGCTCTAATCACAGCTGTGGGAGCCAGTGTCTGGCCTGCCAGAGCATGCTGCCTCCTGTCAAGGTTCTTTATTCTACTCCTTTGATGGGAGTCTCGCCTACTGTGCTGTACCTGTGTTGACTTCTACAACAAGCTTGGGTGACGCTGGTGGCTCTGTGGGAGAAGCTTCCTGAAGTCTAGGGACCCGTGTGAAGCCTCTGCATAGATGCCCTGGAGCCAGCCCTGGAGTTGCAACAGGTGTTGAATCTTATTCCAGGGGCGATAAGGTCGTGTAAAGGTCATCAGTTGTGTGTCTCCCTCCCTTTACCTAATCCTACCTGCCACTAAGAGCCAGGTATTCACATAAAAAGATGTGATGAATGAATTACTCAGTGGATCTCATATAGCACCTCTGTACACACAGACTGCCTCGGTGGCTACTCAGCAAACACACCCGTGAGCCTGCTTTCTTAATTGCGTGGCATTTGTGTTAAACCACACGCCTCCCTTTTAGACTAGGTCCATTCCCTGGATTGCGTTTCCGGTTCCAGGCCCCATCTTCTGTGTCTCCGGCCCTGAGCCCTAGCACCCACCTCCTCCTGTGAGCCTCTTCTTTCTGCCTGCAGCCAGGCCCTGTCCCTTTTCCTGTCATATTTTCTTTGGATTGCACTCATTTCCTCAGGCCATGCTGTCACAGCCCTGATTCAGTTCCTCGGCAAGGCTGACATTTTTGCACCTGGCCCCCTTCCCACATGGGACTCCTCTGACGCTTGCCTTGTGGGTAATGTTTCAGGGACAGATTCTGCTGTTGTCATGCTCTCCCGAAGAGCCTTCCCTGCTAGCTCCTGCATCTGGGAAGAGGACAGGAGCCCCAGCCTGCCTGGGAAGGACCTTCCTGCAGGCCAGCCCTGGAACCCACACTGAAAGAGAAGAGCCTTCAGCGCACCTTGCTCTCCACCCCAAGGCAGAGTTTGAATATGGTCGTTGTGTCTCCGCTCCTCCAGCTCCAATCTGCCTTCTCCAAGCCACTTTCCCCCCTGCTTAGATCTCATCAGTCTTGCTTGGGTGGCCATTCATGAGAACCAGAGTCTTTTTATATGTATCAAGTGCAGTATTAGGTATGAGTAGTGCCAGAGTCCTGTGGGCTGCATTATGTCCTAATGCCCTGTACTTGTGAGTGTAACCTTATTTGGGAAAAGGTCTCTACAGATGTAATCTTTATGGCAAAGCCATTCAGATCCTTATTGCACACACACATACACACACACGTACACACACACATACACACATGTACAAATGCAGGCTTATGCACACATATGTGCACACATATTTGAACATGCATGAGAATACCATACAGGTACATATGCACATAGATACATACACGAACACACATACAAGGACAGTATACCCTTACACACAAGCACATGCATGTTCACACATGTGCACACACAGAACACACTATAAGGACACACAGCCATATGCACACCCACAGACACATACAAACATGTACATGCACACTCACACGTGTGCATACACACACAAGAACACCATATAAGAACACAGAATCAAAGCAGGGTTAGGATGACATCCCAAGCAAAGGAATTCCTGAGGCCACCAGAAATTGGAAGAAGCAAGGAATCCACCTCTCATGCATGGAGGGGCGCACAGCCCTACTGACACCTTGATTTTGGATTTCTTGCATCCAATGCTGTGAGAGAATGAATTTATGTTTTTGCCTCCCAGGTTTTGGCAGCCCTGGGACAAATCAGGTGACTGCCAGCCTTCCCAGGCCCCCAAACTACTGACCATTTTTTCTGGGAGACAGACTCTCCATCAGGTCCTCCCGAGTCAGTGTATCTTGAGAACCTTTCTGCCACCGCTGAAGCTTCTGGGGCTAGAGAGAGGCCCACACCCGGTACTCAGAGCTGAGCAGGACTCAAAGAGAGAAAGGCGGGTCACCGGGTGAGCAGGGGCAGTGGGGAGCACTTGTGGATACCCACAAGGCGTAGCGCCTCAGGCTGAAATATAAGAAAGGGTTGAATTAAACTTGGTACTATTGGCACCAAGGGCGGGGCAGGGAAGCAGCAGGGAGAAGGGATGTTTTCAGTAGATTGCCCCTGTGGTTACCCAGAGGATGGACATGAAGGGGAACATGGAAGCTGAGGTCCTGGAAGTGAGCAGGAGGGAACAGCTCATCTGAATGGGTTTGCAACTGACTTTGAAGGACTCTGGGATTTGTTGCAGGCATGCACTGAGAAAGAAAGCAGAGCCATTGCCCCTCGGGTATGCAGCCAGTGTCTGGGGACAGATAGGACTGAGTGAGGGAAAGGTGGTGTCTGAGTCACTGTTCTGTCACTGCAAAGAGACACCATGACCCAGGGAGCATTGCTTACAGTTTCAGAGGGTGAGTCCATGGTTGTCATGGTGGAGAGAATGGCAGTAGGCAGGCAGGGCAGGCAGGCACTAGGGCAGCAGCTGAGAGCTTAAGTCCAATCCATAGGAGGTAGTAGGCAGAGGGCCTTGGTCTGGTGCAGCCTTTTGAAACTCCAGAGCCCACTCCCAGTGACACACCTCCTCCAACAAGGCCACACCTCTTAATCCTTCTCCAAAATTCTGCCAGCTGGGACCAAACATTCAAACTTCCAAGCCTATGGGGGCCATTCTCATTCAAACCACCACAGTGGTCATGAGGAAACAGAGGAGATGCTGGACTCTACAGGGGTGGGGGTGGCAGAGGGCATGTGGGTGGTTCTGGAGCTTGGAGGGAACAGAAAGAGGTGTATGCCACGGGCATAGATATTGTCCCATGGAGTGGAAAGAGTATGAACAGTTGACCACCACCTGGCAGTGGGAGACGCGGAGGTCGAAAGATTGCGTGAGACACGAGCACCAGGAAGTGGTTGACATGACATGAGGGACCTGTGGAGGGCTTCCAGCAAGGCCATCAGACTCCATCACTGAGTGCGGGTACACCTGTCGCGTTTCCCTCTCCCGCTGTCTTTGAACACGTGGCTCCGAGCAGACCTGGGAGCTGAGTGCGAGGGGATGCCTAGATACCCCATGGATGTCCTTTCCTCACACCCAAGTCGCACTCTGGGCAGTCACTGGTGTCCATGGCCATAAGCTGCTGCCCATAGTCTGGGAGCTGAGGGTGGGTTGAAGTTTCCGGCCTGGTTGGGTGGCAAGCACCTGACCTTTGGTCCCTCTGCACCTGGTTGCAGTTATGTCCCTTCTTTGCAGGGCCCATCGCCATGGGCAGCTCTGCTCCTCCGATTCATGGGGATTGTGCCACGCATGCGTCAAATGATCCAGCCCCTCTCTGATTGCTGCCTGCCAGGTTGGTCTGTGTGCACTGATGTAGTGGCTTCTCTGATGTGACCCCCTGGGCCCTCCTGTTCCCAGCCATGGGTTTCAGTGAGAGCAGGCAGTCATGTGGCAACATTTGTCTCTATTGCTTTCTGAGAGGATTACATGTACTTAAGAAACACAGCACTGTGAAGTATTTAAATGATTCTAAGATATATGGTGCAGAATTTAGCCCTGTCTCATCACTTCCCTCCGTTGGTGATGAGCGCCTAGAGAGCCACACAGTGGTATGTCTGCAAACAGGTCCGAAGTGGAGGACGGGCCCCTCCCCCACCTGCCACCGTGTGCACCTCCTTGCTTTTTCTCTGGCCCCAGTGTATTTTGAAGATCCCCGTGTACCAATTCAAATAGATCTATATCAGTTTGAAACAATGGTGTAGAATTCCCCTTTTGATGGCTAATTAAGATTCTTTACATTCTATTTCTGTTCCAGAGAGTGCTGTGGTGTGTGCCTTAGCACAGCTTCCAAGAAGTGAAGCTGTTGGGTGACAAGGGTGCACATGATAGATATCAGCAGGCACTACCAGACTGCTGGCCAAACAGAATGCAAAGGGCCTGAGGATACAGAATACAAATGGTTCAGTAGGTCAAGTGCTTAGTGCAGGCACAAAGTCCTGAGTTTAATCCCCATCACCCTCATAAAGGTGGTGCATTTCTGACATCCTCAGGGTTTTGCATAAGGAATTTTATCAGTCACTCTGACTCACAAAACCCCTCAGTCTAGGCAGCAGTCCCACTGCTGGGAGTAGGGATGGAGACAGGCTAATCAATCCATGGAGCTCCAAGCTCAATGAAAGACCCAAAGAAGAAGACAGCGCTGACAGAAAGGCTCAGCTGGTGGGGTGCCTGCCTCTGGGCCTGGTGACCTGACTTCAATCCTCAGGACCCACCTGTTGGGAGGGGAGAACTGACTCCTAAAGGGTGTTCTTTGTCCTCCACACAAGCGCTGTGGCATGTACATGCGTGTGCACGCGCACACACACACATGCACTCATACATGCATGTATGCATGTGTGCTCCTGTTTATCTCCCAACAGTGTGGATGGCCAGCTTCCATGGCATTCTTCCTACTGTTATTGAATAAACAGTGAACAAGAAGGCATTTCCTCGGTCTGTTTTGCATTTCCCCTGTTGCTGTTGAGACTGGGTAGGCCTTGGTCTGTTTCTTGACCAATCATGTGCTTTCTGAGCTTGCTAATCGTTTCTTTTGCCATGGTACCCTTTAGGGATTAGAAGTTTATGCTGCTGTGGAGTCATGCATTCTAGTTTGTGTGTCTTTTGTTATATGCTTTTCAGTATTTTCTCCATGTTCTTTTGGTTTTGTTTTGTTTTGTGGATTTTTTTTTTTCTAGACAAGGTCTCACTATGTATCCTTGGCTGCCCTGGAACTCACTTTGTAGACCAGGCTGGCCTCAAACTTGTGATTGTGGCAGTAAGAATATCTGTTGAGTTGAGAATCTGTCAATCAGAGGTTTGGGAAGTGCAGGGGAAGTGGAGCTTGGAGGTCTATGGCAGCCAGAGTCCTGATCCCTCCCTGGAGGAGCAGACTTGATGCTCTCTTTATCTGCATGGGTTTCACAGCAGCACAGCACTGCTGGCCACACTGCCCTCTCATTCCAGATGTCATGGGGATCACAGTCAAGTTGGACCTGTGTAGTTCAGCAGGGCTTAGGGAAGTGATTCGAGTGCCTAGCATCTGACCCTGGTGTGGCTTGCGCTTCCCAGATAAGCTCCTACCAGAGTTGGTACTGACATCCTCAGGGTTTTGCATAAGGAATTTTATCAGTCACTCTGACTCACAAAACCCCTCAGTCTAGGCAGCTTAAACAACAGAAATCCACTCTTGCCTCTTGAGACTAGTAGCCCAAGGTCAGAGAGCCAGCAGGCTGGGCTCCTTCTGAGGTGGCTCTCCTTGGCTCGCCTTCTCCCTGTGTCCTTATGGACTCTGTTTGTACATATCCTAATCCGCCTTTCTTGGGAGGGCATCTCCCAGAATTGATTAGCCCCACTCAATGACTTCATTTTATTAGAAGCATCCCTTTAAAGACTTTAGATCCAAGTATGGTCCCGTTCTTAGGCACATGGGTTGGAGTTCAACATAGCATTAGGGGATGTTTGTTTCAGCTCCTGGCAGAGCCATCCAGCCTGGACTATTTCTGGCTGAGGATGCAGCAAAGCAAGGCTCAGAAAGGCTTCTGTATTTGTATTGTCACCCAGCAGGTGGGTTTCAAATCTGAGTCCAGGACCCAGCCCCCTGGGAGAGCTGACTGGCATCATAAGGTTGGGATCCACACTCCTGACTCCTTGCTCTTCAGTCACAGGTCCTGCTACCCTCCCTGAGCAAAGCACCTGGCCTTCAAAGGCATCCTCTTTCCTCATCTTGGGAAAGGGTTTATGGTCAGTTGATTGGATGTGATTTTGTCACTGTGGGAAATGCCATACAAGAAGATGAAAGGGTTGGAATATATATAAAAAAAATGCTAGTGATCTCACATGCTCACAAACCTGCCTTTGAATTCTATGTGTTTTTCTTCCCCTTTCTTATGTTTCCCATCTTAGGTATCCGATTAAAGAGGCTACTTTGTGATCTGCCATTTACCCTGCCATTATAGCTGGCAGGTTCCCACTCTTTATCTTCCTGTTAATGGCTATGTAATAGTCCACAGAGCTGATATTATTCATATCTGAGTCATCCTTAGTTGTTGAGCATTTAACTTTTCTGTTGTGTGCTGTGACGGATAGTGAGGCAGTAAGTATCTCTGTACAGAACATCTTTTCATTCTCTTGATTCATTTCCTGAGGGAAAACTTCCAGGAGTTGGGTTATCACGTTTCGGACAACAGCATCAACACAGCTGTCAGTGAGCCATCATATCCCTTTATGGAATGAGCCACACTCCAGAACAGGAGTGCATCGGCTTTCCAGGAATCTCAGTGGTGACATTGTTAGGTTGTAAATGACTAAATAAATTTGTAGCAATCAATATACTTAAAAGAACTCATCAAGGTTGTTAATTTGTGTTGCTTTAATGACCCATCAAGGGGGATATTCTGTAATCAATTTGTATTTTTCAGTTTTAGTTATCAATTTAAGTAAAAAAATAATAATAATGAGAAGTGAAGACTAAACAAATGGACAGAGTCTTCAGGGACTTGTCAATGAAAGTTAGGCTCCAACAAGCAAAAGACTCTTTGGTTAATAACCAACAGCTGTAATGATCTGTCCTATCCCTTTAAGAGACGAGCCCTGCCCACTCCCTCCCTGTCCACCAAGGCAAGGGGATCTTCCTTCTGCTTCCAGCTTGAGCGCTCTCCCTTCTTTTCTGTCTCTCTCCTGAAGAGGTAGCATCCCCTCTCCTCTTCCCCCACCTCTCTCTCTGTTCCTCTCTCCCTGTTCCTCTCTCTCTCTCTCTCTCTCTCTCTCTCTGCCTCTCTCTCCTCATTCCCCTTCTCCTTCCCTCTTCCCTTTCCCCTTCCCTTCCATAACCCAGTAAATAAATATCCAACCTCATTCTTCATGGCATGCCTATCCATCTCTGTCTCTCGCCCACTGCTGCTCCTCATGTGACCGGCTGACCCTCCCCCAGGTCTCTCACCCACTGCGCGGCTCCCTGCCTGGGACCTGCTGCCCCTTGTGGCCCCTGCTGCCCCTCTGGAATGGTGCCATTTTATTTTTACCATTACAATAAGAACATTGGATGGAGGCTGCCAAGATGCCAGTGTCCTTGGAACTGGCTGGTGGCATTAACCCCAGCTCTACCTCCTGGTACTCAAGAGAGCTGGCTTCCAGGCCAGGCAGCCCATTGCTGCCTACCAGGCTCAGCCCCCAGAGGTGGAGTCCATCTCTTCTGCTGCCCCAAAAGTACAGGGCACACAGGACAGAATTGGCCCAAACACTCCTTTACATCAAACAGATTTGAATGATAATTCCTTCCAATAATTTGTAATTTTTAGCATAATCAATGACAAATTGAAGCGTTTCCTCTTAGACATTTATTTTAATTGCCTAGCAATCAATTCTCATAAATTGCTCTTGAATTAATTCTTTGGCTTTGGAGCAAAGTCGTTAATTTATTAATGACAATGTTAGTCAGCACCTATGTATGGCTATTCTTAGAACTGCTTCTGTTAAAGCTTCAATCGGAAGGTAGCCCCACGAAGACCAGGCATGTGCTATGCACCCTGGGTGAGCATAGGCATCAGTCCTTTTTAATGATGAGCTTGTGACCCAGAGGGAAGTCACATTTCCCTACGGGCTGTGACTAGCTCAGGTCAGGATGGTGCTATAGAGCTTGCTCTTATGGGACCCAAAGCCCTCCTAGCCTCTGGGCTGTCCACCCTGGGAAGTACAGGAAGAGGAGACTGTGAGGTGGTGTGCATCGGCAGCACAACCTTGAAGGGTCAACGGGAAAGTTGGGGAAGGCGGGAGGAGGAGCCTGAAGCTAGGCTCAGCTAGCTACGGTTCCTGGTGAATGAGTAAGTCACTTAGGGGAACCGAGCCATTGATCTCATCACTGATGAGTCACTCCAGTGCTCACCCAATCAGTAAGTACCTTCCATGTACTGGGTCACACCGGAGGCTGGGAACAATGAGAAAAGACCTCAGTCTCCATCCTCAGGGAGTTCTGTCCAAGCAGGAAAGGGACAAGTGAATAAAGTCCCAGAAGACCATGCTGGATCTAGAAGAAAGAAGCCTGGATTCCAAGAAATTGCTCCCTGAACCTGCAGCTTTAATAGGCTGCTTCAATGTAGATTTTACCCAATTGCAAGCATGCTGTCTGAGCTCCTTTTCTTCCAGCATTGTGGATTTTAGCGTAAGTTTCTATCTGTGCTGTCATTGCCTGTGTAAGTCTAGATGACTCTGTGGCATCCAGGAAGCTGACAACACTATTTCCCTGCAGCTGGGCTCTTAGGTTGTGTCTGTTTTCACAACCAGTGGTGACAGGCACAGAGTATCTTGCTCTTTCCTCTCCAACCTGAAGCTGATTCCTCACACGTGACTGTGGGGTGGGGTCATGTCTGTGGCTCTCACTGTACTGCCATGTTACACCCTAGAGTCTTCCCATTAGTGACTTGCTTCCTCTTGCCTCTGGCACTGGGATGAACATTGGATACCGTGCACATGCGTGAACACACACATATACACAGGTGCACACACCAATATTTGTACATGAATTTCAGTGTGTGTGTATGCATTCGCAAAGGAGGAACCTGGTACAATCAGAGCCTGGTTAGCAGTGTCCTGAAGGTGAGTGGAAGTGTGATACTGGGCTCGTTGACCTTGCTGCTTAGTCACCTGTGAACCCTCACCTGACATCTAGCTACCTGTTCTTCCAGGCTGGACTCTAACCATTCTACATGAGCAGAACCTGATAATATATTGATGTGGCTTACTGTGTAAATTAATGTGTAGAAAGGTGGTACAGTGTGTGTGCACGAATTCATGCATTCATGTGTATGCATGTGCATGCAAATGCATGTGTGTCGGTGTGTTCGTGCACATATGTGTTCATGTATGCACACATGTGTGCATCTACGTGTGTTCTTTCAGGACTTTGAGATTATTTTTTGCTTCACTACTTCACTTTCTCTTCTAGATGTGTTTTCTTTGCTGGTTTCTCAAGAAATCCAGAGTGGCTTTAAGTATCAGTGATTAGACAGTGGTGGTAGCTCACGGGCAGGAACACCAGGAATGACTTTGTGTGAGACCAAAACACAGGTTTGTACTCTGCCCTTCCTGGTTCAGGACAGGGACACTGTTTTCTGTCAGATTCTTCCACCTTCAATGATACTCAGAGCACGGGGCTAAATATCCCGCGTTGGATCCATTCCTGCACACATAAGTCCTATAAAAATTGCCAGTAAACTTGCTGGGGCACACTGCAGTCTTGCTCCTTGGAAAGCTGAGGCAGGTGTTCCAGGCCTCTCAAAAGTAGGAAGCTTGGGGCCGCGTGATAGGGCTCTGTCAGTTCATATGTGGGGTTCATATGTGGGGATCTTGAGTCTGACATTGAGCTGGATCATTTGGGCATAGTACTGAGTGTGGACTGGGGGCAGCCAGAGTGGAAATGGAGATTTTTTTCGGGGATGCTTTCTAAGAGTCTGTGGTCCAGGAGAGAGTAGGGTGATGGGGAAGAGTGGGATTGTGCATGTGTTCCATGGGCGCAGAGCTCAGGATTGTGCGGCCCAGTGGTTTTAAGGCAGATCACTCAAATATGGCTCTGAGCTTTCTCCTGCTGATGGAAGAGGGGTGAAGGAAGGGTTAGTAGAAAGCTCTAGAGAACCACAAGGAACTCACATTTAGACAACTGGGTTTGTGACGCCCATCAGACTTCTAGGGGCATTCATATCCATAGAGGTCTGGGCAGAGGCAGATGTCCCCAGATGCCTGCATTCCTGTAGCAGCAGTGCCTAAAGGAGCTGAAGTCCCTGGGGAAGGCCTGATGCCTTCCGCCCAGAAAGTGGCCAGGTAGGTGCAGGTGGCCTGATACAGATGCATCAGCTGCGGAAGCGGGGTTAGAAGGTGACCGGGTCTCAGCAGTGACCTCAGTTTCCTGGAATCACCGCCAGGCTCTGGGCCACCCCATTTCCCACTTGCCCCGGCTTCTCAAGGGCACCCTTCCTTTGAAACGCAGCAGCACCGAGCCTGCTGC
>LOEQ01003712.1:130928-141086 GCA_001685075.1 Bramus lutescens | reverse complement strand
CCCAGCTGAGCCCCAGGCTTAATCCAGCTTAGTGAGCATATCCCTTAGGGCACTGCCCAGTTCAGCATTCTGGGGCAGCAGGGCCAGGTTGGCTCCTGTCTCTTTATGGTGTGGTCAGGATGAAGCCTGCAGAAGGCCAGTGGTAGCAGAGAAGACCCTGGGAGTTGGGAATGTATACCAGGTAGGTGTGATGGGGCTGCTGGGGGCAGATAGGCACCTGATGCCTGCAACCAACCAGGGCAGCCCATCTATGGCAAGGAGCCCACTGGAGCAGTAAGAACAGCCCTCAGTCCACCATGGTCCAGCCAAGGGAGCTCCTTGACTTTGTGTGGGACAGTCAACTGTGACACACTGGGATTTGCATGTTCTCATTCTAGCCACCTGTGGTTCAAATGGGGCCCAACTATCTGCGGGGTGTCTGACTCCATCTCCCTGTCCTTCTGTACCCATGGGCCCTGTGGTAACTTTAAGGTAGATGAAGGCCACACATAGCCAGGGTATGTCCAAGCAATCTGCTGCTGCTTTGAGACAGCCCACCACCACCTCCCTGAGGTCAGGGCTGGGGCTTGCCCTCTACTACCAACATCCTTGTTAGTGGGCATCACCACAGACTTCATTCCGCCTTTGGAAGACCAGTGGATCCCATGTGATCTATGGCATCAAGAGGCTTGGGGACAGCAATAAAGATCCAGCTTCACAGCATAGGGTAGCGGCACTGATTCTATACCCTGGAAATCACATAGGTGACATACACAGGATCTCAGACCCCAGATCTGCTACGGGGCTGCAGACAAGCCCATGTTTTCCCCTTTGCTGGTGCATGCTAGAGAAATGGCTACCTCAGTGCCTGTGAGCATGCCCCGTACATCTGTAAGCTGGGGAAGGCCTGCCAGGTCAGGAACTTGTGGGAATATACAGGTGGGGAGTTCACGGTGGCAGAGAGGCTGACTGGTGGGGCACACGAGGGCTGGGGAGGAGTGCCGCCTAGGAGACGGGTGACGAGGATGCGGAAGCCCACACCACACAGCCTCTGGTGTGAGCTTACGGGAGTTATTGCCATGCCCTTGAGCTACCATCTGATGTGTCCTGTGCCTCCTTCGCGCGTCTTGTTTTAAATCTCATGAGTTATGTGAATGAGACCAAATACTCCGCTATGCTGATCCTCACTGGTTTGACTCAAGCTCTCTAGAGGGGTGGTAGGAAGGGATGGGACAGACATTGTGGAGCAAGGGTAGGGGCAGAGGCCTTCTGCAGCTGCCAGGATTCCCACACACTAGGAAAAACCTGGGAAAGGATGGGGGGACATCCTTTAGCTCTCATCTACAACAAGGCTCAATATGCAACCCAAGTCAAGAGAACCTTGTACACATCTCTTGGTGGGAGGTGGCTCAACTGTGTAGAGGGGACAGATTCCAATTCCCAACCTGTTTATGACCTGGGCAGTGCCTTCTAGGACCTCAGTCAAGGAGTATCATAGAAAAGGGTGAGGGGTCACCCCATTGGGCCCACCCTGGAGACAAGAGTGCCTTTCCCCCAAGACCCTGCACCCTCTGTTGAGGTTCCCCACCCCCATCTGCCACCTTCTGTGATGCCAGCCCCCAAGTGTCAGGGCCTCCCTCCATAGCCAGCAACCAGGTGGCAGGGACTGACACCAGCTGGGGCCAGGCTTAAGGTTATGAAGAGTGAGTGACAGGGGGACATGGGTCCCATGGGAGCAGTAGCCAAGGCAGACATCTTCCAGAGCTGCCCTGTTATCCTCCTTGCCGTGTGGCCTCAGAGCCCTGGTGTATCACTTTGTAATAGGGTGTCTGTCTCTTCTCACTCACCTCACAGGGCTCTCAAGAGAATCTGAAATGCTCCTGGGTTTCCCAGAAGGACACTCTGCCCCCACTTTGCTGTGTCTTATTAATGGGACAGAGTGAGCAAACAGGTCCCTTCTGGTCAAGCCACTGGGTCCAGCTGCTACTCTCAGTTGTCATGGCTCACATGAGCATAGGCTCTGAGAACATTGTTGTCCCATCCCCTAGCGAGGACGTGAGCTGAGTGGCTTTGCCAGACTTGATCCCTCTGGTCTCCTGTCATTTCCCATCCCACTCTTCTGGTTTCCTGGGGTAGCTCATGCTGTGCCTCAGGTTGGCCTCCTCCTCTTCAGATGGGGTCAGAACCATAGGTCTTAGCAGGAAGGTGGCAGAGGGAGGCTTCTAGAACAATGCTTGTTAAAGGGGTGCCATGGCAACCAACCCTCAAGCACTGGGGCTGCAGGGGGTTTGCCTACCTTGGAGGAGCTAGTCATTGGTCCATCCCTGCTGCCCAGAGGAGCCTGCAGAATGCCTCTGATCATCGCCTGTTTCCATAAGTTTCAGTATTCACTGTGCTGGCATGAATCTACGACACTCACTACCATTCGGGAACCCCATGGGAAGAGGGTCCGTACAAACAGAAACAAACTCAGTGATATGCAACAGCAGCTGAGTGGACCTGGCCTTAGCAGGAGCTAGGTGGGTGGTTTCCTGGGCTGAGCTGGAGGGGAGGTCTGAGGAGCCCGGGGATTGAGGGCATGAGCACTAGATTCCTGGGCAGACGCAGCTGACAGCCTACAAGGTCATATCTAGAGAGTGGACCCTCAGCTCTCCGTGTCACTGCTGTCCCTCCTCACAGCCCTTTGGAATGGCACTGCACTGCTCTTATGTCCCAGTGTGCAACAGGCATGACACCCAGTGGTCTGGTGGCTTAGTACAAGGGTGGGGCAGCAGTGCTGTGGAAGTGGCAACTGAAAACATCCGAGCATGCGCGGGCCCAGAAGCCGTGCCCCATCTGCTAGTCAAAGGTTCAATGAAAGGGCAAGCCTGGTGGTCGCTGCATTAGACCAGCCAGCCCATGCAGGGATAGCTGAGAACAGAACTGATGAGCCAACCCTGCTACATAAGAATGTGGTGGAACCATCTATGGATGCAAAAACAATCTGGATGTAATGGGCCACAAACTTGAGAGATTGATAGTTAGTTTGTCAACTTAACGCAAGCTAGAATCAGCTGAGAAGTCTCAGTGTCTTTGCGAGGTGGGCCTGTGAGCACGTCTGTTAGGCATTGCCTTGAGGTAATTGATAATGGAAAATCCAAGCCCAGTGTGGGCAGCATGATTCTCTGAGCAAGACTTCCTGAACTGTGAAAGAGTAGAGAAACGGGGCTGAGCCAAGCAAGCAAGTAGCCATGCGTGCATCTGTTTCTTTCTGCCCTTGATTGGATATATGACCAGCTTCTTGAAGACCCGCCACTGTGATTTCTCTGCTAGGATAAATCATAACCTGGAGTTGTAAGTCAAATAACCTCCGTTTCCCCTCAGCTGTTGTTTGGGGGAGCATTTTTACCACAGCCCCAGCAATGAGGCCAGAACAAAGTGTTAATGGCCAAGCCTAGTGACACCCAGTACACACAGGAGGCAGAGACAAGGTAGTTGTGAGTTCTTGATCGTCCTGGGCTATGTAGTCAGTGCCCAGCCAGTCTCAGCTACATAGTGAGACTGTTTCAAAACACACCCCCATGGTAAAAAAAAAAAAGGGGGGGTGAGGAAGCAGAAGTATGTGATAGGGACGGTAAAGTAACTTGGTGGCTTGATGGCAAGTTCCAATCTTGGTCCCCTCCCCCTTTTCTCTGGAGGGTGAACCTAGGGCCTCTGTCACTAAAGCTATAGCCCCAGCCCTATTTCTAATAAGGCTAAGTCACCCAACTGGCCTGGGCTGGCCTTGAGTTTACAATCCTGCTTCAGCCTCCCATGTGGGTGGGGTTTCGGGCCTGTGCTACCATGCCCAGTCAGTCCTGGTTCTGCTCAAACAAGGCTTGTTAGCCTCTGAGCCAGGAAGTATGTGGCTTACTGTCCCTTTTGACCAAAGCCAAGGAAGAGCTGAAGAGACTAAGGCTACCTCAGATCCCACTGGGGGCCTAGCACTCTGTAAGGATGTTTCAGCAGACAGCTGAGGTCCTAGCTATGGTGAGCAATAACTGTAGGTCAGGCATGCTCCAAACGGAATCTGACTGAGGCAAGCTGACCAGGACAGGTCACAGCCTGAGGCTTACATGGCGGTTGGTCCTTCTCAGGCCTGCAAGGACTTCCTGGAACTAGCGGAGACTCACAGCCGGAAATGGCAGCGGGCTCTGAGTTATGAGCAGGAGCAGCGTGTCCACCTGGAGGAAACCATTGAGCAGCTGGCCAAGCAGCACAACAGCCTTGAGAGGGCCTTCTGCAACACCCCTGGTGGGCCGGCCAACCCCAGCAAGAGCCTCAGCGAGGGTGCGTGTGAAAGCGAGGCTGGCGGGCAGGCAAGTGGGTGGGCACTCTCCAGCACAGCCCTGGGGCCCCATAAACCTGTCCCTTAAAGTGACCTCATGTCATGTGGGCTTGTCCTGAGGAGTACAGACTGTCAGCTGTGGTGCTGTATTCCCCACACCTGCCACCACAAGAGTCCCACACACCACGTCTACCTTCAAAGTCCTAAATGTTCAGTGAGCCCAGCTGTTCTCTCTGGGACAGGGTTGCCCAGGAGTCAGGCGGCTGTCTACCTAACATCAGGCTAGGGGAATCACAGGTGCCCTGAGCGGGAAAGCTGGGCCACAGGCAGGCTGAGCAAACCTGGGCAAATCTGGGTGCTTCTGGAAGGAGGTGTCTGAGCAATGACGGGTTAGAATGCCCTGTCCCAGCAAAGCAAGGAGAGTGGTCAAAGAGCAGGGTGACCAGGGGCAGGTGTAGCCGGCAGGATAGAGGGGACGAGGTCAGGATGCAGCTGCAAACGGAGCGGCTCTGTGTGTCTAGGAAGCTTCTTGACTTCCAAAGGTGAGAACAGTGAAGATGAAGATACTGAGTACTTTGACGCCATGGAGGATTCTGCGTCTTTTATCACCGTGATCACCGAGGCCAAAGAAGACAGGTAGGACACGCAGTGAGTAGAGATGGCTACTGTAGCTGGGGGATTTTTCCTCCGCACTGGGGCAGTGTCTCTGGCTGGTTCTTAGGCTACACCTGGCTTTTTGACCAGCTCTACCCTTGGGGTACTCTTTCCATCGCAGGCAAGAGTGCATTGTTTATGTCCTGTTCGTTGCTACATTTAAAAAAAATAATGCCTGAATGCTTTGTACCTGGAGGTCAGCCAGGGTACTGACCAGATCACTTCCAGCCCGGAGGGAGGAAGTGGAGAGGGAAAGAGCCAGCAAAGCCCAGCTGCTCAGAACAGCACAGGCAGCAGTCACCCCCTCCAGTGTCATTGTCATCATCTGAGGACATGCCCAGTCTTGCTCTTTATTGCCAAGCCCGGTTCAGTGCTCATCTGAGCTGTTTCTAGATTCCCAGGTGAACATACAGTAGTGGCCAGTGAGAGAGCCAGACTCTCGGGTCCACAGGAAAGGACCATGGTGTGACGTGCACTGACAAAGGGGAAGTGGGCAGGCTGGACAGGAGCTATGGTCAGGGGCTCAGGCTGGTGACCTGTAGCTGAAGCCTCCATGGACCAGCATGCTCCATCATTTCCCTGCCCCAGTGTCTTCTGTGGAAAGGGCTGTCAACCAGCAGTGTGTTTTAGCTAAGAAAGTATTTCCCAGGAACAACAAGTTTAGAGGGGAGAGGGAAACTAGGTGTGGTGGCGCACACCTTTAATCCCAGGACTCTGGAGGCAGAGGCAGGTGGATCCCTGGGAATTCAAGGCCAGCCTGGTCAGCATCAGGGGCTCCAGGCTAGTCAGGGCCAGCCAGAGCTGCTTTTAACAAAAAGGTAAAAGTTCTATCTCAGTAGCATTTTAACCCAAGGCTGGCATAGCCTGGCCAGATGAACTCCTGTCCTCCTGCTACCAGCAGTGCCATCTTTACGACTCTAACCAGGGTTGTCCTGCTATCCTTGCCCTGAGGGCTCTGGGCTCCCTACAATCCCCTGGTCTGGCTGCCTGGCTGCCCACACTGCCTGTCAATAGGCTCCTAGAGCCTGGGCTCTCAGCCTTGGTGTCCCTGGTGCTGTGACAATCTATGCCACAAGTGTCAGGAGAGCAGAGACTCATCAGACCCATCCCACCACTTGAAGACCCCCAGTGTGGGAAGCAGACAAAGACACACTTTATGTCTGCAGAACAAAGGGGCCCAGGGGCTTCTACCAGGCTCTCCCAGACTCGGCACTCACCACTTGCCCTCTTCTTGGTCCTGGGTATAAGGACTCTAGACAAGGATTTTGCTGGGCAGCCAGTCCTGATGGATGGGACTTCAATGCCATAAGCAATCGTGGTGGATAGGGCCTCTCCAGATCACTGCCTGGGTCCCTGAGTCCTCATTTTAATGTCTCATTGGATGGCCCATTGGATAAGATACCTCTGGGCTGCCCTCACACCTCAGCATTGTCTAGATAGAAGGTAGGTGGGGTTAGAGATGGATGCAGATTTGTAACTTGCTTCCCCTTCATTTCCTGCAGAAAAGCCGAGGGTGGAACTGGGCCAACCTCTGTGGACTGGACCTCGGCAGATAATGTACGTGAGGTGGGACACTCAAGAGCCAAGAAGCGCACAGTTTCAGGGTCGGGAGGTGTCAGCACTACAAGCTCAGGGCCACCTTTAGGTTCCAGACCTGCCTCCCACGTGGCAGGCAGAGGTAGCCTCTGCTCNCTCTTATCACCAAGCAGTGTAGCAGTGCCTGGCTTTCCACCAGCTCTTGGAGGGTCAGGAGCAAGCGCCAGTAGGGGTTGGGCTGCTGACAGCATGCCTGCTTCTCTGGCAGGTATTAGATGGAACCTCATTCATACCCAAGGATTCATGCAAAGTCAAAAGGCGAGTCCGCATCCCTGACAAGCCCAACTACAGCCTTAACCTCTGGAGCATCATGAAGAACTGCATTGGTCGAGAGCTCTCCCGGATCCCCATGCCGGTAGGCACTGCTGGGCAGGAATCCTGGGCTCCTGGGGTGCGGTGCACGTGAGACACTGGGGGTGTTGTTTTCCTCATAATGCATGAGGGCTGTGTGACTAGTTTTTGGTGTTCCTTAGATGATCCCACAGAGAACAGGGACCTTCAAGCTACGAAGGAAGGAGCCAAGGCAGAGCTCTGGGCGACCCCAGAAAGACCCATAGTGTCCCCGCTATCCTCACATGGTAGATGGGGGTGGCAGAGATAAATAGGCTTTGGGGGCTAAAAGGTAGTCCTTCCTGCCAAAGGTTGTCCCTGGTGCACACCTGGCTAATGGAGATTCAGCAATGTCACACAGCCACCCAAGGGCCTCTGGAGTCCTGTGTCACCAGGCTGTAGTACCATCTTCACCAAGGAAGTACTTGGGACTTCTCATTAACCAGTTTTACTCTGTGACACACGCGTCCTTTATATCTTTTGTCTCTGTGTCCACACTGCCCAACTGAATCACAGCATGCACACATGCGTGCACATACACACACACCTGCACACACACATATGCACACCCACGCACACCCGCACGCACACGCAGCTGCACACACGCACACCGGCATAGGCTCACGCACACTCACACTACGTAACTGGAGGGTAGAGTAGGCTAATGTTATCAGGGAAGGTTTACCTTCCAGAGGAGCATAACCCTGACTATCTGAGGCTAATGGTGTAAGCTTCCACCCACCCTGCCTAGCACACAAGAGCCTTTGACAGAACACCTAGTCCATGGTTCCCAACAAGGATGATGTACTCCATCTGTGAACCCCTGGACCCACTGTTCTTGGCTTTGAGCCTGATGGCCCAGCTCTGATCACATGATAGCCCGATGCCATGGCTTTTGTGGGGTAGAAGAGGGTGGCACCAAGTGGCATGTCAGCAAGTGACAGATACTGAAGGGAAAACAAAGGCAGGACATGCTGGACGTGGAACCTCACTGTGAAGTGCCACCAGAGCAGGGATGTCCCTCAGTGTCTGAGAAGGGCAGGGGCGCTCTGATGGCCACCTCCCTGCAACACCCACAGGTGAACTTCAACGAGCCCTTGTCCATGCTCCAGCGACTTACAGAGGACCTAGAGTACCACCACCTGCTGGACAAGGCGGTGAACTGCACCAGCTCGGTGGAGCAGATGTGTCTGGTAGCTGCCTTTTCTGTCTCCTCCTACTCCACCACAGTGCATCGCATCGCCAAGCCCTTCAACCCTATGCTGGGGGAGACCTTCGAGTTGGACCGTCTGGAGGACATGGGCCTGCGTTCCCTCTGTGAGCAGGTAAGGGCTGGAATCAGGTAGCGCTGCCTGTGCCCTCTGGCCAGGTGGCCAGGCTCATGGTCAGAGCAAGACAAAGGGGATGCAGCCTGTGACCAGACAGAGCTCATGTCTAACTGGACAGCTGGGTCCCTTGTGGCAAGGCCAGGTCCATAGTCTCCCAGACACAGAGGGGTGTGGGGGGAGAGTGTGGTGTGAGAGAACCAGGTCTGGTGCAGGGAGAGAAGGACTAAACCCCAGCCAGGGAACAGGGGGCCCAAACAGAGGGTCATCTACAGGGGCCACTGGGGAGTCCAGGCTAGAGCGTAGGTCAGCACTGAGGTGAAAAGTGGCAGGCTGTAGCCTGGGACGTGCACACTCAGGGGGACACGGCCCTGGTCGGTGTCCCTCTACCACTTAACCATGAAGATAATCAGCTCTACATGTGACCACATGACAGTCTAATGCCGCACCAGGCCGTTCAGTGACTGAGTTTTAAATAGGAACCAGAAAATGTGCTGACAATTTAGATGTGGGGTTTTGGGCTCTCAGAGTCCTTAGCCTGAACCCCCCCCCCATTTCTTCATCCAGACAGCGGTGAGTTCCCTAGAGGTGTCGGGCATGGTCAAACACACAGGACACAGCTGGGACAGAAGACACAGAGCTCTTGTCACGGGTGGTACTGCTAGCTGTTTAGGCAGAGTGGTCAGGAAAGCAGTCTGGAAAGGAGAAGGGTGGACAAGGAGAGCCAGCCAGGCATCCCTATGACCCGTGCCGACTCTGGCTTCCTCTGCCCAGGAGACGGGAGAAAGAATGGAGACTGAGGACGGGAAAGGGAGGATGCTGGGGGCATGTTGAAAGACAGCATTTGCTGAGGAAGCAATGAGGAATGTGAGGAGGAGGGGCAAGGGAGAGTCAACAGTATCCAATATGAACAGCAGGGACAAAGCGGAGTCCTGAGACTGAAGTGGACATGTCCCCAGACCTGCAGCTGGGCTCCATCCCTGCACTCGCTCATTAGGCTTGCTCTAGTTGAACGTGTAAACACCTCATTATCGGTAACAACCGCTCAGGGACAGCACCCCCATCATTCAGGGCAGCAGACAGGCTATGTCTGTCTACTTCCAATGCACAGAAGGCATACAGATACCATTCATGGAAACGGAGACAATAATCTAATCATGGGGGAGCATTGGGCTCACCGAGTCCCTGAGGGGAATTCAGGAACAAGGCTAGGCCCTGAGACCACGAGACACCCTGCAGAGTAAGGACACTAGGCCAGACAGAGCCTGACTGTTGAGGAATGGGCATGGGGCACCATGAAGAACCAATGTCACTGCCACTCTGTGTAGGACAAGTACCCTGGGGGCCAAGTAGCAGTCAGGGGTGTGCTGTGGCATAAGAGGGGGCCCTGGTGTAGGGGACACACAGGCCCATGGCAGGACACTGATATGACTCCCACTCTGGAGTCAGACCAGATTCTTTCTCTCACTTAATACTGTTCTGCCAGTCTGTCCCCAGCCTGTGTAGCTGTTTGGGGCCAGCCTAGACTATATGCACAGTCTGTCCCCAGCCTGTGTAGCTGTTTGGGGCCAGCCTAGACTACATGTGCTTGCCAGATGCATGACCTCTTAGTCACTTTTATATTGCTGTGATAAAGCACTGCAAAGAAAATGTTTGATTTGGTGTACAATTACAGATTAGAATTTATGCAATAGAGGGTTGGAACTTACAGGGGTAGAATAAGAGCAGCGAGGCTGGTGACGGGAGCAGCAGCTGAGAGCTCACATCTTGGTCCACAGCATGGGGCAGAGAGAGTGCTAACCAGGAGTGGCTTTTTAAACCGCAGAGTCCATCCCCAGTGACTTACCTCCTTGAACAAGGCCTCACCTCCCAGTCATTCCCAAACAGTTGCATGTAGTGATTGGGGAGTGCAGGCTGCTTTTCATCCCGCCCGGCTCCCGCACAGCTAGCTTATACCCCGAAATAACA
>LOEQ01003712.1:96673-114784 GCA_001685075.1 Bramus lutescens | reverse complement strand
CTCATTACAGATGGTTGTGAGCCACCATGTGGTTGCCGGGAATTGAACTCGGGATCTCTGGAAGAGCAAGCAATGCTCTTAACCACTGAGCCATCTCTCCAGCCCCTAAATAAAATCTTTTAAAAAAGAATTTTAAAACAGACATCCCAGTTTTGACTAGATCACATGGTCCTTAGTTATCACTTTTATGCAAATTTATAATGAAAAGGAGCAAAGGGCAAAGAGAAATGCAAAATGCACAGTTTGAAGAGAAAAGGGGCACCGGGAAATGTGATATTGTAGCCAAATCTTGTGATCAAGGAGATGAGAAGTTTAAAGAAAAGCCTGATACTAAATGAAGTAAAGGGAGTGGTGACTTCAGGGCAAGACCCCACCCAGTAATTCTGCAACTGGTGAAAGGAAAAGGCCTGGTCAATTTCCTAGGTCAATACATTGGAAAGCTTATATAAATATAATAATTCAAGGTGAGGGCAGGTTCCAGCCCCAGGAAGCAAGCAAACAACATTTGGCAGCTTTGGCTACATGAATCTGATTTTAGAGTCAAGAAGGATACAAGGAAGGGGTTATTGAATCTTCCTCTACAGTGAAAGAAAGCCACTGAGGCCAAGTGTGTGGCAAAGGAGTCCCTAAGTGGAGGCCCAGAGAGGTCATTGTGCAAAGCTGTGAAGGTGAAGTCTGGCTTGTGTTGGAGACCCCATGACATTGGCAATGCCAGAGCCATGGGAAACCTGCCAAAGAGAGCTCCAGGCAAACTGTGTAACCATCTCAAGAGAGAGAAACATATGCTGTGGTCAGCAAAGCTGAAAGGGAAGAGCCATCAATAAAGCCTGTAATGTTAGACCTGGAGAGGTGGAGTTTAGAGTTCTGCCTGTTGGTTTGGTTCTTGCTTTGGTTCAGTATCTCTTTATTATGCTCCCTTTCCTTCCTTTAGAAGGGCAATACAAATTCTGTACCATTGTATGTTAGAAGCATGAGATCTGCTTTTTGCTTTTGCTTTTACATAGGGTCACAGTTAAGGGATTGCCTTGAGTCTCAGTGGAGATATTGACTTTGAATTCTGAAACTCTGTTGAGACTGAGAAAGACTATGGGGACTTTAGAGGTTGCACCAAACACACTTTGCATATGATATGTGCTACAAGCTTATTGGAAGCTAGGAAATGGAAAGTGGTGGTTTGAATGAGTATGGCCCCCATAGGCTCATATGCCTGAAGGCTTGGCCTTGTTGAATGAGGTGTGTTATTGGGGATGGAATTTGAGCTTTCAAAAGCCCACACCAGGTCCAGTCCTTGTCTCTGTCTATCTCTCTCAGCTTACTGCCTATGGATCATGATGTAGAGCTCTCAATCCCAAGCCTACCTACCTGCTGCCATGCTTCTGGCCATGAAAATTATTCACTAACCTTCCGAAACTGTAAGCAAGGCCCCAATAGAATGCTTTCTTTTATAATAGTTCCCTTGGTTATGGTATCTCTTCATAGTAATAGAACTGTAACTCAGACAAAAACAGCAAAAAAAAAAAATCCCAATGATCAGGTTTGCTTTATTCCAGAGATGAAGACTTGTTCAACATATGCAAGTAGGTAGATGCAATACATCACACAACCAGACGCAAAGACAGAAATGACCTGGTCATCTCAGTTGAAGCAGACAAGGCTTAATAAAATCCAACACCTCTTTATGATAAAAGCCTCAAATTTGCAGAATGTATCACAGTTTAATAAAGGTGTTACCTAGCTATACTAGATGGGCAAAGCCTCAAAGCATTTTCACTAAATTTGGGAACAAGACAAGATACCTGTTTTATTCCTTTTCAACATAGCGGTAGAAGTCCTTTACTAGATCAACTAGACAAGTTGTCGGGGATCAGCCTTGACAAAAATACCTCTCACCAGGGTAGAGGCATGGGGATTTAGAAAATATCAGTAAAGACTATGAAGACATGAAAGAAAATAATAAAACAGAGAAACATAGGATAGTTATGGAGAGGGAGTTTCAACGAGTACTGGAATTTGCCTGCATTTAATTTCCAATTGCTTTAAATACCCCTGACCCCAAAAGGTAGGAGTAAGACAAAAACTGCATTAACATAATGCAAGGAAATGAACATACCAATTGAAGGTCGCAGACTACATCCATAATCATTCTGTTGCTAGAACAAAACAAGTCACACTCACACCCTAGACCAAAACATTCNCACACCCTAGACCAAAACATTCTGTAGGCAAATTCCCTGAGTGGAATCCAAAGTCATCTCCTTAAGGGAACTGGAACTTAGTTGGATCCATAGACTATTGTTTGAGGTAGAAAACACATCTACTTCTCTACTCCTGGAAATTCAAGGTCTGGCTATTAGCCACACCTGTTGACATTAAACTTGAGAGAGCAGAACTCTCTGATCTAAATCTAGGTGGGACCTTTGTTTGAGGTAGAAACACAATAACCTTGAAGGCCTAGAGGTAAGTTCCAACTTTCTGACCTTGGGTCAACACGGAAATGGGCTCACATTTTCAGGCCTCCATAAAATAGAAGGAAGAATTCAAAGTACCCTTATCTGCACATGTGATTTTACTTGAGAGACCCTAAAGACCTCACCAGAAAAGTCTGAGAACTGGTAAGTACTGTCAGCAGAGTGGCAGGATACAATATAAAATTAATAGTAACACATCGTTTCAGTTACTTTTTCATTGCTGTGATAAAACACCATGACCAAGGCAACGTATAAAAAATAAAGCATTTAATTTAGGGCTTACAGTTTCAAAGGGTTAGAGTCCATGACAGCAGAACAAAAGCCTGGTGGAGCTCACATCTTGATCCAAAGAGGAGACACAGAGATAGAGAGACTGAGAATGGTTTGGGCTTTTGAAATCTCAAAGCCCACCCCCAGTGACACACCTCCTCTAACAAGACCACACCCCCTAGTCCTTCACAAGTAGTTCTAGCTATGTGTGACCAAGTATTCAAATATATGTGCCTATGAGGGTACTTCAAATCACCACATATATGAAAAAAATAAATCAGAGAAACCCATTCATAATCACCCCCAACTGAAAAAAAGATACTTTAGAAGAAATCAGACCAAGAAATAAAAGATCTCTACAATAAAAGCCTTATAATACTAAAGAAAGAAAAAAAAACAGACACTATGAGATAGACTTCTTAGGCTCATGGTTTTGAAGAATTAATATTGTGAAAATGGCTATCTTACTAAAAGCAACTAAAGATTCAATGCAATCTCATCAAAACTTGGATGCCATTCTTCACAGAAATGGAGAAGATCTGACAACCCATAAAGTAACACAAAAGACCTCACATAGACCAAGTAAAGTTGAATAAAAGTAAGAGTGATGTTGGAGGCATCCCCTTACCTGATTTCAAGTTAAATTACAGGTCCATAATAAACAGCATGGTGCTGGTACAAAAACATACTGAAGACCTTGGAAGAGAAGAGCCACGTGTAAACAAGAGAAGATCCAGGTGTAAACAAACACAGCTACAGTGACTTGATTTTTGACAAAGAGGTCAAAAACACATTAGAAACAGGTTCCTTCAATAAACGGTGCCAGGAAACTTGGTAGCGACATGTGGAAACATAAAGGCAGATCCTGGTTGCTTGTGATGAGCAAAAATCAATTCCATAAAGATCAGAGACAATGTGTTACCTGAAAAACTGCAGGAAACAGTTTACATTGCAGGTGAGAGCCTTCGGAATAAGATTCCAGTCTCTCGGGGAAATAAGGAAACAGTAGCTAAAACAAGACCTGTGAAATTAAAGGATTCCGTACAACAAGGGGAATGGGTAAGCAAGCAAGGAGATGGCCTACTAGACGGTCTACAGAATGGGAGAGATCTTCATTGGCTACAAATTTGACAGAGAATTAGGATCTAGAATAGACAAAGAACTAAAGAAAACTCAAATTTTAAAAGTACTAATGCACAGAACAATGAGTTCGCAAAAGATGAAATAAAAATAGCCAATAACATTTTAAAACATATTCAACATCCTAAAGCCATCAGGGAAATTCAAATTAAAACCATGATGATATCCCACCTCACCCTAGTCAGAATGTCCATCAGACAGTGCAGTAGATAAAAACACTTGCTGTGCAAGCCATTTTCAGTTCCCCAAACCCACATCAAGGTGGAAGAAGAGAACTGACTCCACAAGGTTGTCCTCCGGTCTCCACATGTGCACCATGGCACATGTGTACCAGTACTCACACATCACACACACGACAGTTTTTTTTTTTTAAAGAAAGCACATTGCAGCAAATTCTGGCAAGAATGTGAAGAGGAACACTGTCAGTAGGAGTGTAATGCAGCTACAATGGAAACCAATTTGGAAATTTCCCCAACCATACATCACCTGTGCAGATACCAAAGGGTCTTAGGAGGCAGATAATTTCATGTGTATGTATGTGGTTGTTGTTTTACTCTTTGACCCTTTTGGCTCTTTGGGGACCCACCAATCAACTCCCAAATAAATACACACAGACAATTAGTATTACTTATAAATGCCTGGCCTTAGCTTGGCTTTTTTTCTTGCCAGCTTTTAAGTTATTTCATATACCTTTTGTCTCTGGGTTTTTACCTCTTTCCTTTTTTTCCTTTCTTTTCCTTTTCTTTCCTTCTTATTCTGTTTGGCTGTGTGGCTGGGTGTCTGACCCCTTCTTTTCTCTCTCCTATTTATTTATTCTCTCTGCCTGCCAGTCCAACCTGTCCTTTCTCCTGCCTCACTATTGGCCGAGTAAGTAAATCAATCAGGTGTTCTAGAGAGGCAAAGTAACACAGCTTCACAGAGTTAAACAAATGCAACAAAAAGAATGCACACATCTTTGCATCACTAAACAAATGTTTCACAGCATAAGCATCGTAATATTCCACAACACGTGTGTCTGCATGGGGGCACGTACACATGCAATGCAGGCACCTGTGGAGTACAGACGAGGGTGTCAGATCCGCTGGAGCTGGAATTATAGGTGAACCACCTGATGTGGACAAACTCAGATCCTTCATGAGTCCAGGGTGCACTCTTACCTGAGACATTGCTCCAGCCCTGACAACAGAATTATGAAATCTGCAGACAAATGAGGGAACTGAAGATTGTTATAATAGGTAACCCAGGTTCAGAATTGTCCTCATCTGTGGATCCTAGTCTCTAGTTTATATATGTGTGTTTATGTGGGTGGGTATGTGTAGAATCTGGTAAACTAGAGAGCAGCCCACACAGGGGGGCTTTAAGGAGTGAGGCCAACAACAGGACACATGCATGAAACATAGAAGGAATATTAGAGGTGGGAAGATTTACATGGGGTTGAGAGATATGGAGAGGGGAAGGGGAAGAAGAGGGAGGGCAGAAGAGGGTCAAAAAACTAAATAGGTTTGAAAATCCCATAAAGAAACCAAAGCCCAAGTCTAGTCCAAGAGCAGTAATAGCTCTTAACTGTGGAGCCATGGTCTCCAGCCTCCTGTTCTTTCAACTTTTTGTGGAGGATCACTACAGGTAACTGCATAGAAACCCTTCTTCCGGGAGCCCTTGTTTCTGCAAGAGGGTGGATGTGAGAAGGGCCACATTGTTCCATTTGCCTTAAAGGGCCAGTCTGTGTGCAGGTTAGCAGCACTTTTATGGGGCTAAACCAGACACCTCTTGGGTTTCATAACTTTATTAGGTCTGCTCTTGGTAATTTAAAATTTTAATTTAATTTTTAAAAAGTTCAACATAGGCCATGAGGCATAAACATGTAAAGTCAATTATATGGGTATGATTGAAAATACCAGAGACTATTCAGTTATGTTAATTCCAAATCTACAAATGGAACGTGATCCCTATTTAATATATTTTAAAAATTTGACCAAGTGATTGTGAGAGGACTGCTTGTCAAAACAAATATATAGATATATATGAATTGATGGGGCAATCGAGGCCAGTCTGGTCTACAGAGCTCTAGGACAGTCAAGGCTATGCAGAGAAATCCTGTCATAAAAAAATTCAAATTATGCCAGGTGGTGTTGCATGCCTTTAACTCCAGAACTGGCAGGTGGACCTCTGTGAGTTCAAGGCCAGCCTGGTCTAAGAGTTCCAGGAGAGCCAGGGCAACACAGAGAAACCCTGTCTTGGAAAACAAAACAAAACAAAACAAAAGAACTGATAAGCTAGAAAGCTTCAAGCAGCCTTGTTTCCTACAGTTCACTCAGGTCACCACTTTTTTTTTGTTTTGTTTTGTTTTTCAAGACAGGGTTTCTCAGTAGCTATGGAGACAGTCCTGGAACTAGCTCTGTAGACCAGGCTGGCCTGAAACTCAGAGATCCGTCTGCCTCTGCCTCCTAAGTGCTGGGATTAAAGGTGTGCACCACCACCACCCAGCTAGGTCACCACTCCAACTGTAGATTGTACTTGTCTCCGACCTGAAGTGCGGCCTGTAAGTTTCATGAAGGTGTCCGTCATACACTGTAGCATGCCCTCGACCTCCACAGAATGGTGCCTCATAATGGTTGTAGAATTAGTGAGTATCAGGCCAGAAAGACTAGAGTGGAAAAGCAGGCAGCATTCCTATAGATGAACCTGGGAAGAGCTGCATGGAATGACCCAGGAAACTCCTAATTTTCCCCAAACTATAGAGCCCAAATTGTTGCTCTTGATAGAGAAGTTGTCTAAAAGAATCATCTGTACAGGGAGAGGGGAGGAGATGAAACCTGAGAGACAACTCTCAACACTTAACCTATACAATGACAGTAACAGAGTAACTACCTTAAGTTTTTGTGTGTGTGTGTGTATGATCCGTTTGCTGCATGTGTCTGTGTATATATGAGTGCTCATGGAGGCCAGAAAAGGGTGTTGGATCCTCATTCTCTGGAACTGGAATTACAAACAGGTGGTTGTGAGCTGCCATATGAATGCTGGGAATCAAACTTGGGTCCTCTCCAAAACAGTCGATGACATTAAAAAGAATTCTCAGGCATGAGGTGTGGCTCAGTAGAGCACTTTAGAGCATGTGCAAGGTCCTGTGTTCCATCCTCATCACCAGAATGTTTTCTCACAAATACAAATAAGACAATATCAAATAGAAGGCAGCCACTTATAAAAGACATACTGCTAAGTGGTAAATTCATGCCCAGTTGGATTTAAAAATGCATAATAGGTTAAAAAAAAAAGGAAAACTAGATATACTGGACAAAATTTTAAAGGTTTCTTAAAATTTTATTTATGTGTATGAATGTTTTCTTGAATGTGTGTGTGTATACACCACATACAGGCCTGGTGCCCATAATGGACAAGAGAGCATCAGATCCACTGGAACTGGAGTTACTGACAATTGAGAGCCACCATGTGGGCACTGGGAATCAAACCTAGGTCCTGACCAGCCAAGGCAAAACGCACCCACAGGTGCAATAGTGGCCAGTCTGTTATGGGAGTAACCAGTTGCTCTCTGATCAGATTTGAGGCTCACTCCACAAGAGAATGTATATCTGCATTATATGCCTCGAGGGATTCATCAAACCCTGGGGTTATCTTACAGGTGAACAAGGTCCAAAATTTTACTTTGTACATGAATGTTTTGCCTCGAGTGTGTCTGTGCACTACATATATGTGTGATGCCCTCAGATGGCAGAAGAGGGCATTAAAACTGGAACTGGAGGCATTTGTGAGCCTTCTGTAGGTGCTGGAAACCAAAGCCTGAGTCCTGTCCAAGAGCCATAATAGCTCTTAACTGCGGAGCCATGGCTCCAGTCTGTTTTTTTTTTTTTTTTCAGCTTTCTGTGGAGGATCATTACAGGTAACCCTACACACTCTTTTGTCCAGGAGCTTTTTTTCTGCAAGATGGTGGACATAGGAAGGGCTGTATTGTTCCACTTGCTTCAAATGGCCAGCTTGCTTTGTGTAGATGCTGTCTGGGTTGGGGGCGGTACACTCCACAGAATGCCTCTATCAGCCAGCTGTAAGAAGGCCAGTGTTGGACGTTAGTCACCTCCAGAGTGACTAACTAGAGTGCTGTGTCCTTTGGGTTACGTGAGCTTTTCTAACCAATCCTTGGGCAAATGTGGTGCCATGGTAGCTGATGGTTAAGCACAAAAGAACTAAAGAAAAAGGCTGTCCAACTCCTCTCCAGTACCCACTGAATAACCCCAAGGCCAATCTAGAGACCAAACTACAGGGGAGGCTTCTGGGAGGGGTGCTGAGGACAGTAAGTCAGAGTAGAGCTGGCTACAGCTTTAAAAGGGGACTGCAGGGGACCCTGAGAATACTGGAAATATCCCAGGAAGGTCGAGGACATGAATCTTTATGATTCTTTGCCCTCTCAAGGCAAAAGCCCCCCCACCTTCCCTCCGGGTATTAGCTGGCAACTACTGAGGACAAGCCCCCCCGGAAATGACACAGGTCTGGCAGAAGCTGCATGGAAGCTCAGCCCTCCCTTTTGGATACTGATGAAGTTGACCTGATGATGGCAGTCCTTAATGTGGGCCACTCTGTAAACACCCGAAGGCCTATGTAGCTGGTAGAGTGCAGAGAACCCTACAAGCAAAAATTGGGGATTAAGACAGTAAGTGGTTTCTGGCCCCCAGTCCAGTTTCAGTCCACAGCTCCAGACTTTTTAGAAACACTGGGCTAACTCTCAAGCAGGAATCTGTCTGTCCTTGTGGCTTTATTAAACTGGAAGCTCTGTCTGCAATGTAACCCCCTAAGAGAAGAACAAGGAGCAGAACAACCTTTTTACCTTGCAAGAAGGAAGTTTCTGCTGAAGCCAGCAGTGGCCCCGGCACCTGAACATCTTGCCTTACCATCCCTGCCATCGTAGAGAGGGTCCCTAGGTAATGCAAAGGAACTGGCAGTCTGAAGGCAGAAGCTGTTTGGAGTCCTTCCTTCTGGGTCAAGCTGGCCCTGCAGCTGCTCTAAGAAGCCAGTAGTGTGGCTGTTGCACATGGAACCTCCTAGGTTCCATCTCCAGTGAAGTGGGATGCCCCTCTGTATGCTGTGAATATTTTATTACCACTGGCTAATAAAGAAGCTGCTTTGGCCTATGGCAGGACAGAATATAGCTAGGCAGGAAATCCAAACAGAGGGAGAAAGAAGGCAGGTTCAGTGAGTCGCCAGCAGCTACTGGAGAAGCAAGATATGAGGTAACAAGTCACAAGCCTCGTGGTAAAATATATAATAGAAATGAGTTAAGTTATAAGAGCTAGTTAATAAAACTGAGCTAATAGGCCAAGGTTTGTAATTAATACACACCTCTTAATGTTTATGCAGGAAGTGGTAACTTCCAGTTACAATCCAGAGCCTTGCAGTAGAATTCTCAGAATGTTTCAGGCTCATCCAACCCTGTTGGATGACCTTCCAAATAGGGGCCAAGTAGCCAGAAGAGGCACAAAACACTCAGGCCAAACTTGAGTTCTGCGTAAATGGCAAATTTGGAGTCTTACCAAGCTTAACTTACTACTGATCCCTAAAGGTGCCAACTATCAGCCAGCTGCTGATAACATGGGAACTATGAGCCTATAAGATAAAAAGCAGTATCCTTAGACAGACGAAATGAAGAAACCAGAAGTTTCCTCAGCCTGTACTAATTCTTGGAAAACAAGTGTCATGTCCTTATCTTTACCTGGTAGTACAGTATTTTACTCCCAAATGGGGTTGGAAATCCTAAATCCTACTAAGTTATTTTCCTGAGGATTTTGCAAACTCATGATTTACAAAAAGATCCCTAGTCCTAGATTCAGAACTACATATACCTATGCACCAACAAAACACCTGGGCAAGCCAATGAAAATGCCCAGTCACATTTGTGATGCCCAGTATCACTTTTGGAGATACCCACTATTAATGAGTTACAACTGAAGCTGTTGGGAGCAGAATGGGAATGTATCTGATGTCCTTTCTGGAACTTACCCTCTGTACAAGTGTAATGGATAAAAGCATACACACACCACAGCTTTCTTCACAAATGTTAGAAACACAAGTGTTCACAGACTGTTACGTGACAACACATTCAAGATAATGAAATGTCCTGTGATGGTTCAGAACAAAGTTGATGTATACCAGACTCTGAAACAAAGTACGACGTATTTGGTGAAAAACCTAAGGAAACCAAACCCAAGAGGGCAGATGTGTTGCTGTATCCAAGGTGAATAATCTCATCTCTAGGGAGAACATGGGGATCAGATAGAAGAAAGCCTTGCTTTTCATGTTTAGCCCTTTGTAATTAATATGTGGATTCTTACCATGTCCACCTGTCACTTAGCATCTTCAACCCTATCCCTCTCTTTTAGACCCGGTGGGTAAGGTCAGCTACTTCGTGCTGTTCCCAGGAAAGACCCTACATTTTATCTTGCCATCAGAACAGTAGGACCTCTGCATAGGAACAAGCAGCATTCAGAAAAGCTGAGGTTGGATTTAGTATATCCAGAAAGTTAATGATAAAACATCTAGGAAATAAAGTTGTTCTGTGTCTGTGGGTGTTAAGTGAAGCTAAGAACAAAGACAGTGGATATTTTAACAGGATGAAGAGGAAGGTCTTGTATTTCTCATAAGAATGTACTGAACTTAAAGAGTCTCACCAGTAGAAATTTTGGTAACACGTTTTGATTACATGTGTAGCTTAAAAAAAAAAAAAGTATTACCTGCCAGTAAAAATGCAGGACCAATTTTCTTTAAACAGCGGGTTTAGAGACAAAAATGGACCACACACTGCCTGGATAGGGTCAACAGAAAGTTGGACTGGGGGTTATGTGCACCAACACAGGAAACCCTTCTACTGGAGAATGTTCCAGAGAAGAGGACTACTTCTGAATGATACTCCCCCAAAAACAACTCTGCATCAGGAATTGTCAGATGGGATAGTCTGGGGTAGCCTAGAACCCAAGCAGGCACTTCTAGCCACATGTGCATAGTCCTCACCAATTCCCCATCTTCTGCAAACACCATGGGAGGGTGGGTAGATGTAGGAAACAAAGCCCAAAGTGTTTTGAATCAGGAGCACAAAGTCACAGTTCTATCTTCAGTGGTCTTCAACAGAAGTGAAGAGTTGGTGGGACCAGAACCAGAATTCTCCCAACGGCCATCAGATGAAACTCTTACCTTTCCAGTTCTGAGTAGTTGTCTGAAGCACAAGGTCCTCCTCCTCCTCACTGTTTCAGAGTATGGGAGGTGCTGGGCTCTCTGAAGCCCACAGAGGACATAGTAGAAAAGCAGCAGCAAAGGCTCTCCAGGAACTAGCACCACTGAGGAAGCGTCCTCCTCCAGAGAGCTCTTTCACACACCTGTACACCCTGAGAATCTTTGGAGTTCAACATTCAGAGTGCTATCCAGCCCAGCAATTTGACCAGTTAGAGCTGTCTACATTTGAGCTTGGACAGTGTGGTTGACTTGAGAAATGGCTCCTTTAGCAAAAAAGTAGGTGGTGCGTTGGGAAATTTGAGCATCAAGAATCATCTCCAAGCTGTCTGGGTAACACAGCCAGGATGACTCTGACAGCTGCTCAGGTAGCCTACAGAGCTTCATAGCCCTGACTGGACACCAGGAGATCTGCTACAGGAAGTCTTTCTGATATTGGACCTGCTTTGATCACCCCCTTGTGGGTCTTGTAGATTTGAGTCCCTGGGGCCACATACTTTTCATATCCCATTGTTGATCTTCCTGTCCTTGGAGCCTCTCCAACTTCAGGTTGGTGCTTGCTTCATCCTACGTTGAGATCCAGGAGCTCAATGGCTCAGACTCTGTGCCCTTTCCTCAAGAGTCACACAAAAGAACAGTCTCACAGCAGGCATTAACATCTTCTCTTTTAAAAAATAAATATTTATGTAAACTTAGGGAGGAAGATTCAAGGAATCTCCTTCCCAAAGCACAAATGGCCCACATGAGTCAAACCAAGATGAAGTCCACCAACTCACTAATGAAATCCCCTTCCCCAGAAGCTGCTGTGCTGAGAGGCAGGTGTGCAGAGGAATTACCTGCCTCCCAGCTCCTCAGTCCCCTTTGGTGATGAGGTCCTCAATGTAGGCATCCAGCTCGTCATCTGTATTGATGTCTATGTCCTGGAATAGAGTGGGGTGGGGATCAGTTGGTGCAGGAAAACAGGTTGGAGGTTAGGACTGGGCCAGAATTCCATTCTGTTCCCTTGCCCAGCTCTTTCTTGTTCCTGACCTGTTTCTAAATCTGTTATCCTTTGTCAGAACTCATTGTGCATGCCCAGGAATATCAGGTTCTCTGTATCCCTCCACCTAGTGTCTTATACTGAAAATTGGACTATGCCACATCCCCCAGTGATGTTCTGCTCTTGGGTTCAAACCACATACTTAGAGGTCCTGCCTCTCCTACCATCCATAACTCCCTACTACAGCTTAGTCAGATCCTAATCTCAAGTATCTCTCCAGAGTCCATCCTAATCTAGTAGCCTCCCCTTGGATTCAGTCTCTCCTTTGTTACTTTACAGACCATCCCATTCATAGCTCTAGCTTCTCCACCAGCCTGCCCCCAGTCTACTGTGTAAAAGAAAGATATACCAGACCCCTATGGGACAACATCCCACTTCACTACTCAACCCCACCTGGGATCCATTTAGATAAGTAAGAATTTTGCTTATGGCTTAAAGGGTTCTCAAAGCAAACTATATGGTCTGTGGGGTCTGGCTGGGACGAGGCCCAGGCAGCAGCTCTATGACTTCAAGCCCTCTTGTGAGGACTCAGAGCAGCCAGGGCTGGAAACACAGACTCTTGTGAGTGGACAGTCCTGTGAAAAGTCCAGCCTCACTCCGAGACCAGTTTGTCTAGCTTCTCCAAGGATTTGCTGGCTCACCTCCTGTACTTTTTGCAGGAGTGCTACAATGTTGGTCCTCAACTTCTGTAACTTTTCCTCTGTCTCACGAAGCTTTCTCTCAGAGGCGCGCAAGCTCTCCTCTGAGGCTTTTGCCCGTGAGTCAGCACGACTTTGGTAGGAATGGCACAGATTCTGGAGTCCCATCTCATACTGCTTGAAGTACTCTTTCTGTGGAAGGAAACATGATGGGGCCATAAGTTCACAAGTAACCTGGGTTTATTTCAGTACTAGGGGAAAGCAGTCTTCTAGAACCAAGGTAAAGAGATTTTAGTGGCAGTCCTTTGGGGATATCACAAGGATGAGGGAGGATACAATGCACTCAGCAAAGTGCTTAGTAAACTGAAAGGATGGCTTACCTTTCCACACAGTTAAAAAGGACTGTGGAATCATTCTCCTAGATTAATCACACCTTTCTAACTCCAGAATAGGACTTCTATATCCAACATCGTATTAGGATCAAAGAGCTACCAAGCACCTACCAACAGCAATTATCCCCAGATTTGTTTAGTTGTACAACAAAGCCTTTTATTATGAAGTAGTTAAAAGTAGCTAAAAACAATTTTAAGTCGTATCCCAGTATGATCTTCTCAGTAACAGTCACTGAGAAAGGAAGTCATCTTCATAGGAAAACTACCACAGGTCCTGGCTGTCCAGTGCACTTATTTGCTTCTCTGAAGGTTGCGTGAGTCACTGCACTGAGGGGCTTACAATCTACATTACGATCTCACACCATGATGACAACAGAAACTTCACATTTTACATAAAAAATAGCTTGGCTGTACAAAATAAATTTTAAGTCAAATGCAAATATCTTGAAGACAACTATATTAAACTTTTAATTGTGAAATTACTGGAGAGCACCAGTGATAAGGAATAAAATGAACAAAATTTAAAGTTTGGTTTTAGAAATTGCAACCAGAAGATCAAAGTTATGTACTACTACTTTTACAAAAACAAGCTAGATAATATTTTTAGACTTGGACAATCACACTGATTCTCTTTGGGCTGAGCGACAATACTTACTGCTGAGGTCCTGCCTACTCTGGCTTTTGCTTTGAATTTCACAAGTTGATGCCAAAAGTAACAAGTAGAAGATGTTTGTTCTCCTAGGGTCTCTGGAGAGCCCAGTCTAAACAAGAGCAAAAGCCAATATGGGCTGGGCTTGCTGTGAGACAAGAATGTGGCAAAACATACTACTAAAGTGCCCCCATAAAGGCCAGGACAGCAGACAAAAATCAACTTGGGTGTTTCTGTAAATAAAGCTTTATCCTTGATGGACACCCCTGGATACTTTCATGCTGTAATTGCAGAGCTGAGTAGTTTTACACACCATATAGTCTACAAACCCATTATTATTTGCTAACTGGCCCTGGGCATGGCTCAGATCAACAATTCTTTCAGCTTCAACCATTTCGAACATAAAAATGAGGTTTAGATTGATATCCAAAGATGTACCATATCATCAAACCTTTCAGCCTGCTGCTGCTTACAAAAGCCTCCTGCCCTCGCCTCCAAACAGTCCCCTGCACTTACAAAAGCAGGCACTTATTGAAGCCCTAGTTGTTTTATTTGGTTAGGGTTTTTTGTGTTTTTCCTCTCTATCAAGTTGCTACGGTTCTCTGGCCACTGCCACAACATTCATTTCTCTCAGGCTATGGCCAGCTACCTAGTAGCAGCAACTCCACCTCTAGCAAATCTTAAAATGGCAGAAGCAAAAAGCCAGCAGAATCCACTGAGCTACATGAGTTCTCATGTTCATCTCCAGATACCACCACTTTCCCCTCTTCCTCTCTCCAAGTTCCAAGTTCTAGGTATACTGAGCCTAATCTCATTAGTGTTACCTAGGACAGACTTGAGAAAAAGAAAAGAGATGAACTTATCCTAAATTTGAAAAGGAGCCTCAAGGGGTGAAGCTAGCTTTCTTTTCTGCACACCAGACCTATCTTCTCAAATCTTCCCTCAGTAAGAAGGGAGGATGATGAGATAGTAATAAGCAACCAAAGGTCAGGCCAGACTCACCAGAGGAAAAGATATTAGTTCTTCTGAATTCATAGCACTCAGCTCCTTCTTGGAAATGGGGAAACTTGGAGGCAAGAAATATCGCAAGCAATTGCTAAGTAGGAAAAAAAGGGAGGGAGAAGAACTCAGAATAGCATGGAAAAAGTGAACTATTGTCAGCCCTAAGGAAAAGGCAAAGAAACACAAACCGAAGAATCTGGACCAGAAGGTCAATAGTCTCATGGTTGGTACTTGGGGCAGTAGTGTCAGGCTCAATGGCTAGACCATCAGAGGTAGAGGGCTCTGGTAAGGCCGCAGCCTGTTGGGCTACAGCCTCCTCCTCTCCACCTTCTTGCTGCGTGTCAGGACTCTGATGCTCTGGAGAAGGCGGCTTCATCAGTCGTACATCTTCACTGCCTTTCTCAACCCTACAGAGGACACAGAGTGTATCATGTCTGTCCTAAGCTCCTAATAGGCTGCTAGGAAGGACACAAGGGTACCAGTTCCCTTTACCCTAGTTAACTCCTGCTATTCTGAAATCCCAGAAGAGGGCATTACCAGCGGTCTCTTGGTGTTGTGTCTGTGGGCACGTAGTCAAACTTCACTTTCCACCGGACCACATTCTTGCCCATCTCTACAGCTGTGACACGACCTGTGTACCACTCCCGGTTCACACGTACCTCTACATGCAGTCCTTTATCTGAGAATTCAAACACAAGTGAAAATCAGAGAACTACATCAGTGCTCCCAACTTAGTCAGTGCCGTACTTGTAAAAGGCAGTCCCCAGGTGAGTCCCCCAGTATGCACTCTGAAGTTTGGTAATGCAGATTCTTCCATCTGTCATAGAGCCAAGACACAAGATGAGTGACTTGCCAAGGGAAAACACCAAAGAATTTGTGTCAAAACAAAACAAACAAACAAACCAAACAAAAAAAACCCCAAAAGCAGAAAACCACAAGTCAAGCATCATGGCTCATCATGCCTTTAATCCCAGCACTGGGAGACTGAGCCAGAAGCTTACAAATTCAAGGCCAAACTGGACTATCTAATGCATGTCTGCTCAAGAATCTCAAGCATCACAAGTAAAACTAAACATCATGAAGGGAGAGCTGGACCAACTATAGTGACCAAGCTCAGAGAGCTGTTAACTTAAGGAGGAAGCTGCTGACAGTAAAGGCTCTATTTCCATTTCCAAAACAGGCTGACAGGGACCTCCCTAAACTTACCTTTCTGAGCCTTCTTGAGTTCAGTTGGGTCATCTTCCCCAGCACTGTCTGAGAGCTGCAAGGAGAATGGTCTATTAGAAGCTTCTTCAAGTCTTTTGTGTTACTGGCTACTCATGGTCACCAGCTATAACATGTCTTTTTATGCTGTCCCAGATATCTACCCTTCCACCATCTTTATGAATAAAATAGCAGGCAAGAGACACATTTCGAGTGATTCTAGGCCCCTAGGTGTGTACACACACACACACACACACACACACACACGTATATACTGGCCTGTTATTAGAACAAACCTCAAGATCCTAGCTGGCCCCATGTTTCTACTCATCAGGATAACAGGAGTCCTTGAGAGGTCAACTAGGCTCAAAGCTTCAGGTCATAAACACAATGGGCACTGGCAGAGGCCCAGAGAAGCAATCCCTGTGATCAATCATATGATCACCCACCTCATTTGCCTCCTTCTTTTCCTCCTTCACAGAAAACCTGCTCCGCTTGCATCTCTCTTTCCTTTTTTCAGCTTCTTCTTCAGCCTCTTCCTCATCAGAGACTGCAAGACTCCGCTTCCGACCTGAGGGGGCCTAGATCAGAAGAGTAGGAACATGAAGGGGCCCTGCTCAGCCTTCAGATTTTGTATAGCCAAAAGCACTATTCAAAAGAGTTTATGTCAGTTCCTGCTTGGAATTACTCAGTACTTACACTATGTGGACTTTTGACAACAGTTGTCACCAGAGAAGATTCTCGTTTAACCTTAGTAGGCTGAGCCCTCCTTGACAAACAACGACCACTGCCATAACCTACCAAAGCTGTCTGTCACCAAGTTAACAAGAAGCTGACCAATGGAGCTGACTCAAGTTTGGGTCTGCTGGGTAAAAACCTCACTGTGTAAGTTCTGAGCAAGTCTCTTTCTATGTAGGCACCTCTTCTTCAAAGGCATCAGAAAAGCATGAAGATTCAGTGATCCTGGATTCCCCTAGTATAACTTTTCCCCTACAGCACTGCTAATGAGCTGCAACATGGAGGAGGCAAAGTGTCTCACCATGGAATGTTTAACAGGTGTCTCCGGCTTCTTGACCACTGGAGTCTTGATGGCTTTTTGAGCAGGAATCTCCCGAAGGTTCTTGGAGTTCAGGAGTAAAGATGGTGACGGGGGCTGCACAGGAGGGGTGGGTCGGGGTGCATTCTTGATGGGAGAGTTTGCATGCTTTCGGGGTGCCTCAACTGGCTGGAGCAGCCTGGATATACTAGTTTCACCTCGGGCTGCTGTAGCAGGTGGCTTTGGGGGGTTGCTGATAACCGAAGCCTTTCGGAGTTGGCTAGTCAGTCTAGGAGTTTGAACAGAAGGGGGTCTGCTAGGAGCATTCTTGATCACGGCAGGTAAAGGGGGTGACCGAGGACGCTGAGGTCTCCGAACAGGTTCCTAAAAAAAAGCCCAATGACAGTGGGAACATTGGTCCTAGCTTAAGACATCAGAAGAGCCCTGCCTCCCTTATGTCCCTGGGCTTTACTTCAGTGGAAGGTCTGGTAGTCACTTCTAAGGGCAATTTCTTCAGGTCAGCTTGTGAGCGGATGGGTGTGGTTTTCTGCAAAACAAAGGTAATGATAAATTCTTTACAATCTTTTTGGACCCTCACTATGTGCCTGAGACAGTGATCTAGGTCTATTTCTGAAAGTTTGCTATTATCACTACAAAGGCAATATGTGTGTGCACACATGTATATATTCGTATACATTATATACATACATACACACACAGATACACATCTATATGCACACAGATATAAATATAAAGGGTACCTAAGTGACTGATTCAGCGACTGAGAGACTGGGGAAGTCTTTAGAGTTTCTAAAAAGGAAACCAAAAAGGTGGGAAAGGACGGGTGAGAGAAGTTGGCATGAGGCCAGAGAAGGGAGTGGAATTCAGCATGTTTAAGACATTTCCAAACTGGGCAGTGGTGGCACAAACCTTTAATCCCAGCACTTGGGATTTTTTTTGGTAATTTGTGAAATTGAAAAGAGTTTACAAGCCGGGCGGTGATGGCACACGCCTTTAATCCCAGCACTCGGGAGGCAGAGGCAGGCA
>LOEQ01003712.1:71729-86744 GCA_001685075.1 Bramus lutescens | reverse complement strand
GTATAAGCTAGCCGTGCAGGAGCCAGGCAGGACGAAAAGCAGGCCCGCTCCCCTTCCACTACAAAAAACTATTAAAAAAAAAAGAATGTTTTCACTGACTCCAAGACTCCTTCACCAGGGAACATTTCTGAATACCTTAGTCCAGGCTGTCTTCCTGTCCTATCTTCTTCTAGAAGTTTGCTCTTTATAGCCTCAGTGTATCTCTCTCCAAATACGCTGAATAGGGTAACAAACCATACCTAACAGGTGAACAAATTGACTAGATAAATAAAAATGGTAGAAAAAGGTGCCTGTTTTAACGTCAATTAATCTGCCATAAATTTATACTCAGATTTCAACAGCACCAGTACGAATTCAATCACTGCTAACCAGCAGAGGGGACTAGACTGAACTTCTCAACTGGACCATCTACTTATTTGACAGCTATGAATTTCTTTCCACACATCCTAGATCCCTCTCAAGCTCTAGCCTCTATTACTCACACCTGAAAAGCTGGCCAGATCTTCCCTACTCCCCCAGCAAGAAACAGTTCTTTGACAAGTACAGTGGTATATGCCTTTAATCCCTACATTCAGGAGGCAAAGGCAGGTGGATCTCTGTGAGTTTGAGGTCAGCTTGGTCTACATAACAAGTTCTGGACAACCAGAACTACACAGTTAGACTCTGTCTCAAAAAGAAAAGAAAATTTGTTCTTCAGTATTTGAGTCACCAAACCACAACGAGAGTAATCTAGACATCTGTAATTAGGTAATTGTCTAATTAATTACCAAAAGTTTATTTTTTTTAAATGTACATGGATGTTTTGCTTGCTTGTATGTCTGTGCACCACATGCATGCCTGGTACCCACAGAGGTCAGAGGTGGGTATCCGATTCTATGGAATGGGAGTGGGTGCTGGGAATTGAACTTGGTCCTCTGAAAGAGCAGCCAGTGCTCTTTACTGCCGAACCATCTTTCCAATCCCAATATATATTCTGAAAGTAAGATTTATTTCTAAGTCTGTCTTTCAGGAATGTAATAATCACTGGGGCAAGGAAGCAGCTCTTAGTGAGAGCAGGTGGAAGGTGCTACTAACAATGAGCTCATACTTATGTTTTCCAAATACTTACCTGCTTCACAACCTGCCTGGTTAGGGATCTGACTCATGGCTTCTGACATGAGTTAGATCGACACGACACATTTTCTCAAAAAGAAAATGTGTTCACCACACACTCCACAAAATAATCCTCAGAGGAGAAAGACACTGATGTTCTATTATTACCATCAACTAACTATAATTTCCAATCAGTTAGGGAAGCCCAAAATACCCGCCTGAGTAACAGTTCTCCACTGACTGGGGTATCTTGCAGATAAGGAGAAGCTTAGAATCCAACTCTCACTTCTGGTCACTTTACAGTCTCTCAGAAACAGAAAAGCTGTTGTCTTTACCTGGACATTTCACTTCCTCTCACATAAAGGCATTATCTGCCTTACCATACTCCAACCAATGCATCCACCCATCTCATCATAAGAGCAGGCAAGCGCTTCAATTCTAAAACTTCAAAGAGCTTAGAACAACAGATAAACCAAGTAAATGTCAAGTGGCAATTCAGGCCACAAGAATAAAACTTACTTCATCAATGCCTTCTTCCTCATGAAAGGTACGAGACAGGAAAAGGCAGGTCATGGTGTCCTCCTTCTTAGTGAAGAGAATAAAATCCTTCCCAATGCGCATTGAGCCCCTGAAAAGGAAACAGAAACAGATCACTCTCTCAAGGTCTCAAAGCTCATCTGAAAAGGGAGAGCACCTTCTTGGCATAACTGAGTATGACCAGAGGGCCCTCTTCAAGACCACCAATGGCCCTACTCCCAAGAGATCCCACAGCCCTTGTCCACTTGCACTCAGCCAGCACTCCTTGCTGTGCCTTCCTAACAGTCTCTAATTCCTTAGTCTATAACCTCCTTGAGCAAACTTCCCTTCTCACCATCCTTCTAGAATATATTCGCTCAGCTGACAAGTCCGAGGTTAGCTTTCCTCTCAGCTTACTGCCTGCCACAGCCCTAACAAGAGAACCTGCTTGAGCTCTAGGTTCATGGGGTCTTCTGTGACACCATCTAGTTTAACTCCAACAGTGAACACCTTGAATACATCATCTTCTTTTTGGGCAACACCCTGTTCCTATTTGTCTTTTTACTACACTGTTAAGAGAAGAGTCAAAAGATGACTCTCACAAGTCTTTCAAAAATCAGCATGAATGCAACATATATCAAAACACAAATGCTAATTTTTTTTCAATCATGATATCAGGCCCAGTTCAAAATTTGATCTTTGAAAATAGTTCAAAGAGGAGTACATCCATGTCCCGTAACTCTAGCCATTTTCGGTCTCAGAATTGCTACTTTGAATTAATTCTGATATAGCCTTGAGTTTGTCTTCTACAAGGCAGTTTTGAGCTTGGCATACAGCAGAATGGTAGAACACTTGCCTAGAATGTGCAAGGGCCTCGGTTCAATCCCTAGAATCAATGGAAAACAAAACTCATCTGGCAAAAGTCTAAATGCAATCAATGTCAATGGCTTCTTTCCTGTTTGTCCATGTTAATCCTCTATTGGAGCAGGCAGAGACAGGCTTTTTTAGGCAGCACAGGGCACAGAAGAAGTATGAAGCAGCAGTAGAAGGACTATCTACTCAACAATGAGGTTGTTTAGCTCCGTTTTCTTCTGAGCAGCTTCTGGTTATTATCTCATTAGTCCTTACAATATCCCTGGGAGTAGACAATGGTAGGAAGCCTCATTATCTCTATATACAATCCAGTCTGGCATGCCAGGCACACAAATGAATCTCATGTTGCATTTCCCAAGCACTCAGGAAAATTCCCAAGACAGTAAATAGATGCTCTGGGGGCTATCAATTCTCCTTTTCCTGAAGATAGGACTACTTTTCCTGCAGGTTGTGGACAGCACTGCCCTTACTCAAACTTGAGAAGACTTTCTTTATATCTCTTTTTTGTTTCTGTTTTTGATCCTGACAATAGGGTCTGATTAGCAGAAACCCCAAAACACCACCTTTGCTAAACCCTATTCTCACTGTAAATCACCTCATGTAACTAACTTCTTAACTTTGAACACTAGATGGCTCCAATTCAAAGGGACCTTCATAAAAGCCTCCAAAACACGTTGATAACTAAACTCTAATTCTGTACATGTTCTTTCTCGGTCTTCTAAGAACTTTCTGAGTCATATTTAACTGGCTCCTGAAGAGAATATCAGCAGTTAGAACCTCATTTTCTAGGTTGGAAACCATCAGAGAGGTAAAGTTGAGTTTGCAGAACTGGTAGGACTAGATAGGAACTGACTCTATTGGAGACCTCGGTTTTTATAGGTCTTAGATTTTCAGAATCCTCTGGGGAAGGTTCCCATTGTGATCACAGTCTGGGGACTCTCAAAGCAATAACAACAGGTGATCCTAACTATTTGTAAGTATGATCAATTTGCAAGAAGCCACAACTTTAGTGACTAAATGGCTGGATTGAGATCTGAACCTTTGACCAAAGTCAAATGGACAGTCCCTGCCATTTTCTAATCAGAAAGACCTGGTTCATATATTCACTCTTCAAATAAATACCTTTATACCATCAGGCAAGTCATTTCACTCCTATACATCTAAACGCCATTGAGAATGCTAACAAAACCCACCTATCACAGGCTGAAGTGCGGCATAAATGATATCATCCATACAAAGTTTTTAGCCACAGTACCTTCTGGCACATGGGGAATGCTTATTATTAACATTCAGGACCTTCCCTGAGAAGAAAGAAAACCCAGGAACCAGGGCCCTGGTTTCTTTGGGAGCACTCTCTTCTCAACACTCAAAGCACAATGCACACAAAGCCCAACTGAGGCTGCTGACAGATCAAACCACCACCCTTTCTCACATAAAACAACACACTTCCACAGCAAGACTGGAACATGAGTCATAATCTCATTTGTACAAACTCATATTCCACTAAATTGTATTCCACCCAAAGGTATGTACAGCTGGAAGTGAGCATTTCAGAAACAGAAACCTTTTCCTCAGAGCTTTACTCAAAAACCAGAACAACTAGTGTGGGGCAATTCTGTATTCTGTCAATTATGTCTTAAATAAACCCTGACTGGCCAGTAGCCAAGCAGGAAGTAGGCGGGACAACCAGACAGGAAGTAGAGGGGAAAATGAGAACAGGAGAATTCTGGGAAGGACAAAGCCCATTCCTCCGCAGTCCTGTCCAAACACCAAAGACGCAGGATATTACCTGCCCCGCTGAAAAAGGTACTGAGCCATGTGGCTAACATATACTAGAATAATGGACTAATGTAAGTTATAAGAGTTAACAAGAAGCCTGAGCTAATGGGCCAATGAGTTTATAACTTATGGAGACCTCTGTGTAATTTTCTTTGGGACTTGCCGGCTGTGAGGTGGGACAGAAACCCCAACAAGCAGCGCCTAATGCTACAAACAACACATTCTAAGCACTAAACAAGTGGGAACCAAGGCCCGAGGGATATCCCAATAGACTGAAGGAATTAAGATGGGTTTCCTACAATATGGCCTTTCTTAGAGGGTGCCGCCCACACAGGGCGCTCCAGGAGAACTGCCCCTTTTATTCACTCTGGGTCCCCAAGCATATTGATACATTGTGAAGTGACTCCCTTGCTATCTAAATGCACCCCAGCCCAGAAGAGAACCACCCACATTTTCAAACACAGGATGAAACTATTATTCAATAAGAGAGACAATTATAGAGAACAGTGTTTTACTCATACTACTCAAAATTCAGCTAGATAGTTGGGGTAAACTACCCTCAACCATCACTCCTTTCTGACTCTCCTACTGCTCCAGTTACAGTCCTAAAGGGACAAAGGGATGAACAGCAAGAGCACAACATGTGATTTTGTGTTCAGCCCTACAGCAGCCTTCCAATATACATACGATTTTAATCCATTTCCATACTGCCCAATTTGGGTGGACTCAGGAGTTCGTTTGGCCGACTTCCCAAACTGGATCACACTGGCAGCATCACCTCAAGTAGTAGATAAGAGAAATAAAAAGTTAGCATTTCTTTCCCAGACTTCTCAAAGCTAGAGATGTGAGTCATGTTAAAAATAAGCAAGGCTCTGTGCCAACAAAACCTCTCTCGAAGGAAAGTCAGTCATGAGGCATAAGAAAGTAATCCTTGCCTAGTCCATCAATACCACCACAGTGCCCTGGTGCTGTTACTAGAACATGGTAAACAGTTTCAGAGGAAGAAGTCTCAGTAGTGACGGCTCCAGGATGCTGTGCAAGCTGATAAACACATTGTCAAGAGACAGGTAATCTAACTAATTTCAGATTGACATTCTGTGTTGTCCAAACACCTCCTATGTTAAGACAAGACCTGGCAAACACACAGTGTAATAAAGCCTGCGATGTTGCAACAGGCTTCTCATTCCCTAGGTGGATCTTCTAGCCACAATAGTGAGGTCACAGAAAAGCAACTTTGACAGTAAATTGTTATGTTTTGAAAAAGAAACAGTCACCATAACCACTTACTCGGATCCATTCCTGCTCCATCATCCAAAAAACAAAGCATAAATCCTCCTCGAAGGTCATCCCGCCTCTCTGTAAAAGAAGCAGCTGCCATTACTGGGCTGTTACCACTTACAGGGCGACAACCTGGGTACAGAAAGTGAACCAAAGTGAAGCCGGGTATAAAAGGAAGGGTTAGTTCAAATCTAGTTTCTCCTAATAGTACTACTAAGCTAGTGTGAGTTAAACTTCAGGGCTCTTGAGGACATGAAGATTCTCTAGTGCTTTCTAATTCACAAGGCTTCAGAGAATCGATTAGAAGAGACTAGTACTTAACATTCAAGATCACTGAATATACGTATCTTTTATATCTTTCTTATATATATCTATTTTTCTATATACCTTTTTATATATCAACATGATATACTATTACATCTGTCCAACATCATGGAGCCCAAGTCATTTAAAAGTAGTCTATTATGTATTATACCTTATCAACTGTTCAAACTCAACAGGGTACCTTCCTTTGTGATTTAAGTCTGAGGTAACATTCAACGATGCCACATGTAGTAATAAGCACAATGATGGCAGCTGCCGCACAAAGATTAATTACTATGTTTATAAATTATCACCTCTAGACTAACTGCAGATTGTGAGCTATCCGTATATCTGTCATATCCCCTACTAGATATGGGCCCTTGAAACGCGAAATGACACAAGATGCAGCAAGAGGTTCTTAGTTCTGGGATAGACCTGCCTAGTCAGAATTACAGACCTTTAGCAATAATATTCAGCACAGTTTTGGCAGGGATTCCTAGCCAACAAGAATGAAACACAACACAAGACTGTGGCCTCCATTCCAGTAAGTAGATGAAGAATTATCTTGGTAGCTGTTTTATACGAGCACCATATGGTAACTCATAGCAAGTAGTAACAATAGAGTAAAGATTCTCAAATAAGGAAAAAGGCTATACTAATTTTCAAGGTGCCTTTTAATTCAGTGAAGACTATGTAAACAATGAGAAAACTAGTCTTGGAATCAGGTATGTAGATATCAAACAGAAAAGGGAGTGAGGCAGAAACTGAAGCAGGAGACCCAAACAAACCATGCAAAGAGCCACTAACATCAACCTCCCCAGTACAGATGTTGTTCATGGTCCACTGCTCAGCACAAGAATAAAAGTAACACATCTACTAAAAAAGAAGCTGTGTAAAATAATATAAGGTCAAGGCCCAAGGCTACTTGGGAGCCTAGTTCCTAGAATCCAAGCTTCAGTTCACTTTGTACAATTATCTGTCCTGACAAATCTGTTTTAAATGCTTTTCCCCCCACAGGGTAAAACTAAGTGAGTCATGACTGCACTCTGCTAAATAAACAAACTAATGCAAATTAAAATGCTATTTTAGATGGGCCATAAACCACAGGGACTTATAAGTATCTCTCAATGTTCAGGAGGCTGAACCATCTTTACAAATGCCTCTTCAAAGGTCCAGAGTGAGGAGGCTCTTCTAGAAGATCCTAGTAGATGAGAATATTTCTCCCCAAGGCAGCACTTCTTATCAAAATCTAGCTCATCCAAGTGAAATGTGGCAAGCAGGAACAAGGGTTTTTTGTTGTTCTTGGTTTTTTTTTTTTAAGTATTAAAAGCTTCCCAAGTTCCCGTCTATAAGAAACAGTCAAATAGAGACTCACAATGGATAAGGTACAGAGCATGTGGCAGCAGCGTCCTAGCACCTGCCCAAAGACATTTGCTGAATAATGTCAGAAAATTATAAAGACTGTCTTGGGATCTAAAAACTGTTTTGAGCCAAATGTCACTTGAAAAGTTCCCAAGACCACTGAAATCCCTTGAATAATACCCCAGAACTGACTTTCTAGGCCTGTGTTAGGGTAAAGGAGTCAGGCTATTTGAACAGTTATCGCTTCAACTGTGGGTTCAAGTTCTCCTAGTTCAAGGATTTATCTCAAAGCTTCTTTTTTGTTTGGCTTTTTGTTTTTGTTTTATGGGACTACAGAGATGACTCAGTGGTTAAGAGCATATACTCTTTTTGCAGAAGACCCAAGTTCAGTTACCAGGAACCATACTGAGTTGCCTAAAACCACCTGTAACTTCAATTCTAGAGGATCTAATGCTCTCTTCTTGACTCCATGTATACCCTCACATGTGGCATATGTGTGCGTGCACACACGCACAGAGAGAGAGAGAAATATTTTTAAAGTAAGTTTCTTCATTCAGTTTACAGTACTGTAAAACCATAAGAGTCCAGGTTGGTCTTGAACTCCCCAAATAGTCAAGATGATTAAACTGATCCTCCTGCCTCTACCTCCTGATGGTAAGGATTAACAGCAAGTGCTACAATACCCAGTTTCTTAGTGTCTTGACTGTTTATCTGTCTGTAACCATTTGTAGTGTGCCATTTCTTTAATTAGATATAAGGTTCTGAGAGCAAAGGCCTCATCTCATCCTCTGAACTTTCCCCAAAACAAATAGAAAGCACACTGAGCGCTCCATTTATAATCTAACTTTCTTAAATTTATCCAATGAAGATGGTAGAAGGGAATAAAGATGATCTTTTCTTTATAACTTCTTAGAAAGACCACTATGAGGATATGTTCCTTCAACATCACTTGAAGTAGAGGCTCATGTTTCTTTATCTTCTGGGTAATGATGTGAATAGTCAGTTTCTTTGAGAGGGAGGTAACTGCCAGCACTCCTGCATGCACACTCAGCTATGGCTTGGAAAGGTGGCACCATCTAGGAGACTTAGCAATCATCATATTCAAGTCTTACAATACTACTTTTTCCTGTTACTTTCCTCTAAGACTAGAAAGTTACATAGTGTGTCTCTGTCTAAAACCCACAAAACAATAAACAACAACAAAAAATCCAAAGTATTTCTACCACTTTGGCAGCCTTTTCTACAGGCAGCTTTCAGAATTTTGGTGAATAGCTGATATGTAGGCATCATAAATATTGTCTTTTTTCTCCGAAATAATTTACTCTAAGTCTTTTGTCTTATCTAGAGAATCTTCCTAACAATATAACACTAAACGTTGTGTTTATTCCCACTTATCAAATGATTCCATGAAGAGGGTTATCTAGTAACTGTATATTCCTATTCCACATAAACTTTTTTTGAGCATGTGCTCAAAATATGACCGAAAATCTTTCAGATTTAGAAAAGAATGTCAATAAAATATATCACATTAACCAAATTGGGTTTAAGAATTGTCTTCTATTCCCTTGTTCAAGTTTTTAGGATCAAAATGATCAAAAAGGTGTTGCTATAAATATTGAATGGGCAGAAAACAAATAAAAAGCCAATTGACAATAACTAAAAATTCTTTCACTGTCACCATAACTCTAGAACAAAGATGATCTTACAATATAAAAGTAAAACCAACTGAGCAAAACAGTAGAGGATGTCACAGCATCCAGTTTTAATCCTAATATTTCAAAAAGATGTTTTATAATGGCTATTGTCAACTTAACTACATCAGAAATTAACTGGAATCCTGAAATGGAGGGCAGATCTGTGAGGGATTTTCTGCTTGGTTTGAAGTGGGTAGATTCACTTCTTATCTGGACCTTTGAGGAAGGAAGACACAAGCCTTGATCTGGCAGGAAGATACACCTTTAATCTGAGCCACACCTTCTGCTCATGGGACATGGAAAAAGGAAGCTCTCTACATCATAGCCTGCTTGCCTCCACTTTGCTAGCCCATCCATTCCTTCACTAGCATTGGAGCCTACTTCACTGGGATTCCAGCATGTACTGAATGAAGACTAGCTGAGACATCCAGCCTTGTGCACTGAGAAACTACTGAATTCTTGGACAGTCAGCAATTGTTAGATTAGCTGGACTGAAGCCTGTAAGTCCCTTTCTAAATGTAGAGATTCATTTCATAAATTCTGTTACTCTAGAGAACCCTACTACAAATTTTAGTACCAAATCTGGCTCTAGAACAACAAAAGTATAAGGATGAATCTTTTAAGTATCTGTAACAGGCTTTTCAATTTGCCAACACCTACAGTTACTGAAGCCTCTCCAATTATCCCTTCTCCTGGGAGTTCAAAGAATACTGAAAGCCCATGGTGTGAACCATATAGTGAGATAAATGCTTTAGATTATCCTGGTTCACCAATTGTGGGTGGGAAAGAATTTGGGGACTCTGTATGTGAAACTTTAGACAGTTTGAAGAAAAATAAGGAAAATGATCATGCTGGTTGGCTGCTTAATTTATCTCTGGATGAAATGACAAAGGATAGGGATGAGCTCTGTGACAAAATCAGTCAGCTTCTAGTATCTAAGAATTTTAGTGATAAAACTGAACAATTCTAGATGCACAAAACAGTCTAAAAGTTTCTAATCTTCTGTCCAGCAGCCACAGAGCTCAAGTTGTAGAAAATCAAGCTAAAGCCCTCATTATAAGGTTGGCTGAATTACAGAGAAAACTCAAGTCCCAGCCTCAGATGGTATCCACAGTTAAAGAAAGGGCATTAGTTGGTGGAAACTGGGATCCTATAACTTGGAGTAGAGATATATGGGAGGAACCTACTGAAGCTGAGAACTGTGAATTCTCAGATTCTCAAGGCTTTTTTTTTGCCCCCCCTCACCACCTCAGGAAGTAGTACCCTCAGTACCACCCTTGAAATACTGCCTATTTCACCTTTGACCAAGGAAACTAATCCTTCATTGTCTGCTAAACCAACAGTGACTTCCTCTGAAGGAGAAATGGCCAGATCTGCGATTGTTTACTGATTCATTGGCTTAGAGCCAATGGATTGGCTAGATGGTCAGGGACTTGGAAAGAATCATGGAAATAGGTGAGAAAGACATATGAAGAGGATGTATGTGCATAGATCTCTCCAAATGGGCAAAGGATGTGAAGATACTTGTGTCCCATGTAAATGATCATCAAAAAGTGACTTCTGCTGAGAAGCTGAATAATCAAGTAGATAGGATGACCTGTTCTGTGGACAGTAGCCTCTTTCCTCAGCCATTCCTGTCATTGACCAATGGGGTCCATGTACAAAGCGGCCATGATGGCAGTGATAGAGGTTATACATGGGCTCAACAGCACGGACCGCAAACTCACCAAGTGACTTGGCTACAGCTACTGCTTGCTGAGAGCCAGATATGACAATAGCAGAGACAAACACTGAGCCCCAGATATAGAACCATTCCCCAGGGTGACCAAAACACCTGGTGACACATTGACTACATTGAACCATTTCCTCCATGGAAAGAACAGCACTTTGTCCTTATTAGAGTAGATGCTTATTCTGGTTATGGATTTGCCTTTTCTGCCTTTTGTCCTCTAGGAAAAGAACCAAGACCTGCTGAGGTGCTTGCAAGGGTGGAGGAAATACAGCTAAGGCCACATGACGAGTAACAGAAACAAGGATCATAGTTGACATAAGTATTGCATTTTGTTAAAAATGTGTTTATGCAGGTATTTGTGTTTTCTTTCAATTTCCTTCTTGTGATGTAAGTTTGAGATACTAAAAGAATGTCCCCCAAGGGGCACTGTCACCTATTCTAGATTTATAATGCATTGTGGTTATACAATGGATAGTTTTATCAAGTTAGGCATAATTATGACCTGGTTAAATATGTAATGTGTTTCTAATTATATGTGGGATAATTACATTATCTTTAGGCATTATTATGACCTGGTTATTGTCTTCATTTAGAAATAATTACAACATAAAGAGATATGAGTGTAGTGAAGTTGACAAAGAGTGGACTTGTGATGACTATTCTTGGTTGTCAACTTGACTACATCTGGAATTAACTGGAATCTAGAAATGGAGGGTACACTTGTGAGAGATTTTCTGCTTGATTTAAAGTGGGTGGATTCACTTCTTATCTGGACCTTTGAGGAAGGAAGGCACATGTCTTGATCTGGATCTCGAGGCAGGAAAATAAACCTTTAATCTGGACCACACTTTCTGCTGGAAGCCTATATAAGGACATGAAAGATGGAAGCTTTTGCTCTTTGCTTGCCTCCACCTTGCTAGTACATCCATTCCTTCACTGGCATTGGAGCCTACCTCTTTGGGATTCCAACATATACTGAAGACTAGTTGAGATATTCACCCTTGTGGACTGAGCAACTACTGGGTTCTTGGATACTCTATTCACAGCTAGCTATTGTTGGATTAGCTGGACTGAAGCCTGTAAGTCATTCTAATAAATCCCCTTTTTATATATATCCTCTCTCACTATATATAGTGTGTGTAATTCATTCTGTAAGTTCTGTTACTCTAGAAAAGCCTAACACATGATCTCAGCATCTCTATAAACCAATTACCAGCAATTTTCTGCAACTGACACCAGCAACTTTCCAGGGGAAAACCTCTGTTACCAGGAGTAGTGAAGGATTAATTTTAACAAGACCCTGTCTTCCAGAAAGATGACTAACACTGGATCATTGTACTTCCCACTACTCTATTCCAGCACCCTCTTAAAGCTCCTGGATTCTAAGACATATGTGGTCAGATCAGCCGCATTTCTACCTAGAGCATGAAGAAATTCTGTCATCTCCAGGCTCCAGAAGCCAGTTATTTCCCACTCACTTCTTAGGCAATAAAAGATCTAAAGTCTGGCTTACCAGCATAAATGTCTATTCTGGTGGCATCAGCATCTCTGCAAAAGGAAAAAAAAAATCTGAGATACAGATGAGAATATAAAGTATCAACCAGCAAAAAACACAGTATTTTAAGAGTAATGCATATTATTTTGAATTATTCAAGCTATGAACAATTCATATATAGTAAATATATGCATATATTTAAATATATATTAAAGTTTTGTTTTTATACTTGACCATACAATTTCCCTGACACACCTATGAAATATTTCAAGCACTCTAAATTTATTAAGATGCATGACACACAGGACCTGGGTACAGTTTTAAGAGTCTCATACATCCTGGTATCTCCAGGCTCACTTTGACTGAGGAAATTAATCTTTCATTGTCTGCTAAACTAGCAGTGACTTCCTCTGAAGGAGAAGTGGCCAGATGTAGGATTGTAGTTAAACAATGTGTCATCTAGTACATTTCCATGATCAGGTAACAAGAATACAGTAATAAAAGCAATAATAAAAGTCAAGTATGGTAACACACATCTATAATGGCAACACTCAAGAGACTCAGGCAGGAGGATCTTGGGCTGTACAGTAAGGCCTGTCTCAAAAACACAAGAAGTACTAACAGTATAAATCAGTTGTACAGACATTAGAAATTACAAGTAAATTAATAATTGAGCAAGTTTCAAATTCTACTATCAACTCTTACCCTGTTCTTCCTTCATTATGTCAGCACTAGTCAATAAGTATCTAAATTTTAGAGTTTACATTCACTAAAACCAAGACAATATTTTGTTAATATAACTATAAATAGGATATTTGTGAACAAACCCAAATTTTTACTTGGTCTTACATAGGAATAGTCTTCCAACACTAAGAACACATCAGAGTGCTGAAACATGATGCTTCCAAATACTGCTGCTAACAATGGCCGGGCGGTGATGACACACGCCTTTAATACCACCACTAGGGAGGTAGAGGCAGGCAGATCTCTGAGTTTGAGGCCGGCCTGGTATACTAGTTTCAGGACAGCTAGGACTGCAATGCAGAAAATTCCAGTCTCAAAAAATCAAAAACAACGGCAGATACTAGACCAAGCATAGTGGCACATGGCACACAGCACATGAGAGGAAGAGGTCAGTGGATCTCTGTAAACATTAAATAGCCTAGTCTACATAGTGAGTACCAGGCCAGTCAGAGTGAGGTCCTGTCTCAAAATAACAAAAAACCCACAATGGAAGACACTGATTAAATAGTCACTTGTAATAAAATAACTATTTGGGAGAAGATGCACAAATCTGGCCTAGTTTTAAAGACATTCAGCAGTACAGTGTCTTGACAACACAAACTAATACTCTAATCTATGTGTCCAATTAGTTTGACTCTCCAGTTCCTATCTTAATTCCCTACTTCTCACAATTATCAGATGCTGATACACAAGGGAAGGTGTTTTGGAAGTGTTAAGTTTCCTATTTTTAGGTTGGAACACAAAGAGCAATGAATGAATTTAAGGTAATCAAGAAAGTGTCAAATACTGTAATAAAAATACTTTTTGCTAACGAGTCTCTTAGGAGTCACAACATATATAACAAAAACATCTTTCTCTCAAGTCGTCAGAGAGCAAAGCTCATGATGATCCATAAAGCTCACTCTAAGCAATTAAGAGGCTGGAAGACTACATACCTTGCATTATCAACCAGTTCAGCAAGAGCACCAAACAAGAATTCATGAGTGGTTCTGAAATAATACATTTTAAGAGTTAACAAAAGAATTATGAACTGAGCTACGAGTCTTAAGGTTATGAACATTTAAAAGGTTTAGAAAACATCTAAAATCCACATGTGCATTACTGATACAACTACTAAATGTAAGCTTCTCCATATCACAAGCCTTTCCAGAGCTGATTCCCCACAAATCAAGCCCTGCCATTTATTCAAATATGTTTACTTTTCCTATTTTTAATTGAAAACCCACCTTAAAGAACCTTGAAATTTTTACATGTACTATTAAAAGTAGTGAGTCTGGAAAAAAAAGAATAATAGCCTAGGGAAAAAAAATGCCTCTATTTTATCTTTCATTGATTTAACCAGCTGTCGGTTTCTGCACAGGAGGAATTGTAAACAATTAAAAACATACATCTTTACAAGTAAGTATCTTGAGTTCTGAATAATATGACAGGTATGTTCACTAAACCCAAACTTTCAGAAGCTTCCAGGAGATAATCATTGAAGCCTCTACTTAAAAAGTTATTTTTTCCTTGGACACCTAGAAGACCATACCAAATTCTTACCCTTGCAGGAGAATTTTTTACTTTCTTTTTTCTTTTTTAACGGATCTTAGTCAAAGGCCTGGTTTTAGCCAACATCTGAGAAAGTTAAAATGATCTGCGCTATCTCCCACTCTGAGAAGAGGGATTTCGTTTACAAGCTGCACAAAGCCGATGCATCTCCTCTTTTTCCTGGGACAGCTCACACACAGGTATTAATTACAAAAATGCTAAAAGGTATGCTCAATTTACACTTTCTTAAGTTGTACAATTTCCTACAACAGTCTTCACTAACTATAAAGAGGAACAGGTCGATATAGAACCATCCAGAAAATTGGCTTCATTTTTAAAGGAAATACAAAGTCATAGATACAAACTATAATCAACTCTCATAAATTTTTCTTGCTTTTTCATGTTTAGTCAATAATCAAAATTGCATTTTCTAAACATTTAGATTGAAATATAACACTAGCACCCAGCATTTAGGATCTCTGACCACTTACGATATTGTTTTAAACTGTGAACCATTTGTTTATAAAAACTCCTAACTGGGGCTGGAGAGATGGCTCAGTGGTTAGCATTGCCTGCTCTTCCAGAGGTCCTGAGTTCAATTCCCAGCAACCACATGG